>CAJHUC010000748.1:0-42468 GCA_905146915.1 Ostreobium quekettii | reverse complement strand
TCAGCAGCAACTGCGCGCGTCGCTGAATACGTATCAGTGCTATTGTATTATTGTTTTCCTTTGTGCCCCTCGTTTAATTTTGTTTGGTGTTGGTTTCTGCAATTTAATATTCATTCGCAACCAATATCGTCTGCGCCCTGCCCAATGCTCACAAGGCGATGCAACGAACATCGTCGCCAGAAATCGAGGTCTGTTTCCATCTGTCATTCCGTCGCGCAAAGGTTCTTTCCACGCGTTCATGAGTAAATCCCAGAAATCGCCACCGTTTGGTGCCACCGTTTGATGCGATCGTATACTACTGTGATCATTTGTGCGTCGACTACAGAGAACACACTTTGGGGCGTCCACCACAGTGTGCAGAAACGCGGAACCTCCTTATACGCAAGTGCGCCACCTGCGCAGTGCTTCCATCAGGGGGGCTTGCCGTGGATAACAGACCACGAGCCCGCTGACCGCAGGGACTGCGTCGGGGGCAGATCATGTGGATAAAATTTGTTTAGGTTTTAATTTCGCATTGTGCCGTAGAAGCAGCATTCTCGCTTCACGTTTTTTGCACACACAATATTTCCTCCTCATCGCCGGCAGACAGGCAGCGTACTCATTCTGCTGGCGTTCTCATCCCTGCAGAAGCTGCTGTCACCGGAATTAGCAATTGAGAATCGTAGGATTTTTGCCGCAAGTCTCGCCGCCGCACAGGAGGCCGTCGAAGAGATGGGAGTGGTGCTCGCCATCTCGACCTCACGCCCGAAATTCGCCAACGTGTTCTACGCACAGCAGGCTTTTTCCACTGCAACCATTCGGGCATCCATTCACTCGGCCGACGTCGGTAGAGTTCTGGACCCTTGTGGATTTTTCGACACCAGACGACAAATTCTCAAGGCGCAGGACGCTGCTTGCCATTCAACCCACACAACAGCGACTGCTGCAGCTACTTACCATGAAGACAGGTGGCACAGGAATTTCCATGCCGGGTGTCCACAATCACACAGAGCTAATAGCCACCGCTGGGATGACTGTCACTCATAGCCATCGTCGACTTTGTCGCTTTTTGTCATTACTATCCTGATTCTATCAATGTTCGTGGTGATGTTTGCCGTGACCACCATCGCCATTATCACTAACATCATCAGCACTGTCATTTGTTAATTGTTAAAACCGATACGATTCATCTCGCTGATAATTATATTAATATTATGATCCAATTTGATAGTGTTGGAAATGCGGAATTGTTAACAATACATTACACATGCACACGATGTCATACGGCATTTATGTTGCCCGTGGCACTGATGGTAACGTGTGGCCATTTGAATGGTCGCAGGATCCGCGTGACAAACACGTCATTGCGAATCAGCTTACGTTGCGCAAGTTTTCAGCGCAGTGATTTTGCAAGGCAAACGGTGGCCGTTCTGCTCAGTGCCTTTGTTAATCACGGCAGCAGTGTCCTTGTTACTCAAAAGGGAGAATTTATATCAGCCCGTCGCAATGAATCACATCTACAAAAGTCCTTCCAGGCAAACTGCATATCCACATTCTCAAGTGAACAACACCAAATCGTGCTGCATTCCGTTCCCGGGGAACATTATCAACTGAAGCGGGGAGATTCACGCCGAATGAAATTGGTAATTCATTCTGTTGAAGTGGGCACCGCACATGCCTTGGCTCTGACGCAAGGAAACGGCACATTGTGTGCATTTCTGGGTGCAGCATTACTTCCCATCGCATTATTGCTTCCCAAATCTCATATACATTTCTCAATTAGTGCCAATTTTACTTTCGTTCATGTTTCTTTACAGACAATGCCGCACACGTCTTGCATATTCTCGACACGGTGATTCAGTGAATTCCGCCTCCAGAAACCGGGTCTGTGGGTCTCTAGCACTAGGTTTGCGCAAATGTTCCACTGGCAGAAACGCGCTCATTATGAAGTCCTAGAAACCGCCTGACATCTGGCGCTGGTGTTTTCAGTTGATCGCAGCTTGTTGCGACCATGTGCGCATCGTTTGAGAACCCCCTGTCGGGCATCCAGCACACGGTGCAGAAATGCGGAGCATCTTTCATGCAGACGTGCAACCGGTGCAGTGCTTTGTTCCTTCATTGTTCCTTTTTATACTCAGTTGCGTTTTCAGTTTCATCTCCCTTTACAGCCGATGTGCTCCCAGCTGACGAAGCAACCGATTCATTGACCACCTCGGGTCAGGCGTGCTCCCCACTGACACGATACATTCCTGAATGAATCCTAGAAATCAGGCGCTGCCAGGCGCTGCTACTTGATTCAACCACAGATTCCATAAGCTCCATCGTTGCCATAGGTTTGATTGATTGGTCTGAGTTCGACTGTCTGCTCATTTGTGCATCGTCAAAGAACACCTTACTGTGAATTAGGCCCAGAGCGCAGGAATACTAGGCACTATTTCAGGTGAGTGCCCCATAGCGTTTGCTGGTGCAAAAATGCTAGCTACCATTGAATGGGAAACATGGACAGTTCGTGGCGCTTGCGGCAGCTCCCGTCTCAGCGTTGTGCTCAATGGCTGACAGAATTTCAAACGACTGCGCTGTACATCCTCAGTGCTCGATTGCCGAAAGCACCCTGGAAGCTTCCCAGTACTCCAGACACTTTTGCCCTGTTGTGCTATCAGCGTGGATTGTTTTTTCCCTACTTCTATGTACTACTACCCTGTTTTCTCTCCACTTTCTGGTAATTTTTCTTAACTATTGTTCGCCTTGCTACGTTTTAGTTGTGCAAACAATGCGCGGTGCTACTCTGTATCCTGCAAACACATGCGGCACCAGAAACTGTTTGGTGACCATCTCATTCGATTTGGCTGGGAATGCCCGGCACAGACACAGAAAACCCCCATAATGAGCAGCTCTGGACGCTGCGATGCCATCCAAAGCCGCTGCTTCGTGCCAAAACGAGTCAACAAGGACAAGCATGGATCTGGTTGATACAAGCGCGCTACCAGAGCACTAGCTTGTCATCGTCAACCTCAGTTCCATGGAAAATCGGGTCACAGGTCAATTAGCGGCGGCAATGGAGCATAGAAGCGGATCCTACCTCCCCATGGGGCACAAGCTCACAAACTATTGCATTCTGGGCGAGTCACGTGCTGAACGTATGTGCGTACGCATGCAGCATTATTGCCACCACGTACAGAACAATAGGTATCGCAGTCTTTCAGTTGGCACAGAGCATCACGTCTGCCAGAAATAAAATGCCAGAATGTGCCGACTGTGGTCGATAAGGTGATCATGACTGAATCGCCTCAGTTGATGGGCCCCGGCGAATTCCCCACCATGGGAATGGGAGAATTCGTGATTGCCACTCTGTGCCTGCAAAGTGCTGCATCGACAACTGCGCCAAAAATGTTGCTGAGGTTCACTTTCATTATGTCAACGAAGTGAACCAACGCTTATGTCTTTCCACACCCATTTAAACGCACGCTCTATGCTCAACTTGCATCGTGCTGCTAATTTGGATTACATGACTTCCCTGTACTTAACGATTCGTTGATTGAAATTATGATAATCACATTAATAGGGCGAACAGCGCTTCACGTTTTCCTGTGCACAACATGCGATGTTTGCAAAACGGCTGCCAGGCACAATTTTATAATTGCTCCCACGCCCAAGTGTGCACCTTAGGCAATGCCGCTGCACAGACAATTTGATATGCATTACTACAGCGTGGCGGCCATATCTGTTAGGAAGAAAAAGTCACGAATCTTATTAGGAATGTGCATCTGTGGACGTAAGGATGGATGGTACTGATTGTGGATGCACAAAGACCGGCTGCCAACGTCCCTAAGTTGCGGGCTTTGCTCTGTATTCAGCCCGTTTACTCACTTTGTCCACGTGATCCACGGTTGCACCACGGGCCACCAATATGGCCACGACCGCCACGTGGCCTTCCCCGGCGGCGAACATCAGTGCCGTTTGCTGTTCCTGCACAAAAGACCAAGGCCACGGTTGTCAGGGATGCAGACGTGCACAAAGGTCCGTCAGTCGATGCAGGCACCACAGAGACATCAGTACTGTCATTCTAGTAATTGTTAACAGTGATACCATTCAACTCGCTGATGGCTATATCAACAGAATGATCCAAACTGACGGTGCTGGAAATGCGGAATTGTTGACAATACGCTACACATGCAAACGATGGCATACGGCATTTGTGTTGCTGTCGCTTGCCCGTGGCACTGATGGTAACATGTGGCCGTGAAAGCTCAATTTCACGAGCGGGATTGGAAGTAGTATCCAGATTCGATGAACACGGGGCTATTCTGGCACAGCCGATCCGCCAGTAACCATCGGAGAGCCCGATGTGAACGGCGCATCTGATGTGACATGCCCGGGAGAATGAAGGCCAGTCAAATGATAAAGGGTCCGCATGGCGAAACACGTCATTGCGAATCAGCTGACACTGCGCACGTTTTCAGTGCAGTTATTTTATGAGGCAAACGATGGCCATTCTTAGTTAGCCACAGCAGCAGTGCCCTTGCGTTCCGCTTGTATTCGGAACCACTATCAACTAAAAGTGAAATCTCATGCCGAATGAAATTATTTGTACACTTTGGTGTAGTGGACACCGCCCGTGCCTTGGTGGTGACGTAAGAGCGGCATCCTTGTGTACCAATTTGCGGAAAAGCGAAGTACCTTTCCCAAAGAGACTATATAAAATACCACTGTACAGTGCACATTTCTGGATACAATATTTGTTCCTATTGTACTATTGCATCCCAAATCTCATACACACACACACATATATATATATATATATATATATTGATTTATTTATACTTATATTTATATATTTAATTACACTTACATTTATATTTATAAATAAATAAATATACATATATTTAAATATTTTTATCTAAAATTAAATAAAAATCAAAAAATTCTGTATTTGTTTATTTATACGTATATTTATATTTATTTATTTATATTTATTTATTTACTTATTTACTTCAAAAGTTCCTATTTCATTTTCTTTGGTGTTTCTTCACAGACAATGCCATATATGTCTTGATTTTTCCCTACAAGTTGATGCAGTTAATTCCGCCTCCAGAAACCGGGTTTGTGGGCGTCTGGAGGTTTGCGCGAATGTTCCACTGGCAGAAACGCGCTCATCACCAAGTCCTAGAGACCGCCTGTCGTCTGGTGCTGGTGTTGTAGTTGATCACAACTTGTTGTGACCATGTGTGCATCGTTTGAGAGCCCAGTGTCGTGGATCCAGCAGTCTTACCCGGCCGACTTGCTGCGGAAAAGGGGCCATGAGCCTGCTGATGTCAGCAATATCGTGGGCCATATCAAGTGCACCAAAGTTTGCTTCTGTTGCTTCTGTTTTCGCAATGCACCATTGTGGTAATGTGCTCGCTCCGCATTACTTCCTTCTACGGGATTCCTTCCAGCTGCCAGCATATAGGCGGCGCATCCGTTCTGGGAGCGTCATCATTCGCGTAACACTGTTTGTCGCACCCATGAGCAGATATTAGGTCGCGGGAGCCTGTTAGCGATGGCGGCATGCAGGCCCCCCTGGAAAACAGAGGAATACTGTGCTTGCCAACGCAGCCTCCCGCCCCAAAGTGTGTTGCGGGTATTCACAGTAAAATGAGATCTGTTGCACACAGTGGGATTGGAGAAATTTGACTATTTGAAGTCTGTACGTGCCTTGGGGGGCTTCGCAGGCAATAGAGACTAAAATAAGTGTGTATTGGTGGTACAGGTGCAGTACTTTAGTCACTCAAATAGTCAAAAGAATCCTCTGTACTGCGTCCACTGTTAGGTACAATATTACCATGCTGATAAGTATAGTACTTCGTAAGTATCGTTTTATTGTCTCTTTCTAAGTTCAGTTGCATTTTTCAGTCCCATATCCTTTCACAGCCAATGTACACCAGGGGCCAAGAAATCGATTCATTGACCATGTTAGAGCAGGCCCAGTTCCCACCGACACGACATGCTCCCAAACGAATCCCAGAAAATCGCGCAGTGCCTGGCGTTGCTATTTGATTCCACCGTAATTTCCACAAGTTCCATTATCTGCATACCTTCGGTTAATTTGTCTGAGTCCGACTATCTGCCCATTGGCGCATCGACAAAGAACACCTCACTGGGAATTGGGCACAGGCTGCAGGAGCATGAAATGCTTTTCAAAGCGAGCGCGCCAGGGGCACAGCATTTATTGGTGTAAAATAATTACTGTCGTTGAATGACAAACTAGGTTGCTATGGACGGTTGGTGGAGGCGCCTGCGGCAGCTCTCGTCTTGACTTGTGCTTAAATGCTGACAATCTCTCAGTTGGCTACATACTCAATATTCGATTGCCGAAAGCCTCCTGGAGGATTCCCAGTACTCCAGTCACTATTGCCCTATTGTACTATCACCGTGGATTGTTTCAATCTCTACTTTAATGTACAAAGCACATAGTTCCCTATATCCATTTTTGTGAATTTTGCTTAATTGGTGTGCTCCCTCTTAACAGAGCTTGCGTTTTAGTTGTTTAACAACACATGCTGCTGCCTTCTTTCCTGAACACCAATGCAGGAAATTGTGACGCCAAAACTGTTCAGTAACCATGTCATTCGACTTGGCCGGGAATGCCCACTACTGACACAAAATCGCCGCACAATGACCAGCTCGGGACACTGATATGCCATACGTTGCTGCTGTTTGCAACAAATGCAACAAAAGTTCAACTATGGCAAGCACAGAGCCCTTTGGCACAAGTGCACAACCAGTGCGATAGCTTGTCTCCCCCAAAAGCTCACGTCTGTGGCAAATTGGGTCACAATTCAATTGGCACTAGCGATGGTGCATGGCAGTGGATCCTATTTCATTACAGCACACAACCCCACAAACTGTTGTGTTGCGCATGAATCATGTACTGGTAGTATGTAACATACACAGCACTCTTGCCACCATGTACAGAAGTTATGTGGTATCGCAGTCATCCAGTCAGGACAGAACAGCACATACGTCAGAATATGAAATGCCAAAATGTGCCCACTGCGGTCAATGTGATGGTGATTACTGAATCAGCTCATTTGATGGGCGTCGGTGAACTCACTCCACGAAAATGGGAGAAATAGTGATTGCCCAAAAGAAACATGCGTACGTGGACAAAAGGATTGAAGATACAGCATGTGAACGCGTGAACACTCAGGTGCCAGCGACGTACATGTTCGGCACTTCGCCGACGCAGTCCATCCCACAATTTGGTCACCGATGTTCTAATTGCGCACTGTACTGAAATATGGATTTGCTTGATTTCAAAGTCAGAAACGATAAAAGTTGGTACAAGTCGTAGATGGTAAATTACTATTAATAAAGGTTTGTTCCATCAGTTCATTTATTTCTATCTTCTTTCTGTATTTCTAAATTTGTGGCCGTACAAACAACATTTGCTCGGGTCCTACAGTCTTGCGCTCAAGGCCGCACGAGAATTGCTTGGCCAGGAATGTGTTCCATAATTGCACATTCTGATCGGGCATGCTGTGCATCAATATAAAAGCTCCCTGATTTACCAGCCCTAGAAACCAACACATCCTCAGGTGCTGTCAGTACTTCCTTTCTTGCAAGCGTGCCAGAACAACAGCAGTTGGCCAATGCCGAGTTCAACCATGCAATTTTCCACTGGCAACAGCGTAGGAGTCCATTGGCGTTTGAGACGCCGTGCTGAGGGGGATGTGACTGTGCCTGTGCACGTGGGCTCGCAAACTACGTCGGCGTACGTAAACATAATTTGCTGGACACATACGCTGCTGACGCTGACGCTAAAGTACAGCGCCAATTGCGAATTTGAGTTAATGGGTATACGTATGAATCTCATGGAAACGCGTTCATAAATACTGCATTTTCCCAATGGTCTGCATTTATGAAAGTACAGAAGCCGGAGACCCATTCAATAGTGCACCGATTCACGCTTAGGGCAATGGCTATTACAGTGGACATACTTAAATAAGCATTTGATTGAATCTGTAAGCTCACCTTGTCGGCGTGATTCACGTCCACCCCGAGAGCGACGAGCTTCTCCACAGCGCCAATTTGGCCACCTTCGGCGGCTGACATCAACGCCGTCCCTCCACTCTGCGGAGGAAGAAAAGAAAACGCATCCACATGAGGATCACAGTGCATTGAGAGACTGGCGTGAGCATGAGAAAAGGAAATACCTTTCCAAAAAATACAAAATGTCGCTGTACAGTGTGCACTTCTGGATGCTATATTAGTTCCTACGGCACTACTGCTTCCCAAATCTCATGTACATTATTTCAACCAGTGCTAATTTATTTCCATGTTTCTCTACAGACAATGCCATCTACGTCTTGCATATTGACGACATGCTAAATCAGTGAATTCCGTCTCTAGAAACCAGGCTTGGTTTTGACGCCGTAAAAACTGATCGTATTTACGTTTTTACACGTAAAAACATTTTTTACGTTTTTACACGTAAAAACATTTTTTACGTTTTTACACGTAAAAATGCGTAAAATACGTAATTACAACGTAAAAACTGCCCAGTGTACATAAGGACAGTACATGCAGACTTGCGGGGTCCGGAGACTGGCAGCCAGACGCCCTGGAAGGGGCAGAAAACGAGTCTTTGTTAAACACCATCATCGCCCTTGCCAAGGGCAAGTTGGACATTGTGTTGCCGGTGCTGTAGATGGCGAATGAATGATCATTGTAAGCAACTTTCCTCGTGTAACCTGGGTATCCCAGGGAGCCGTAAAAACGTAAAAATAGCCGTAAAAACAGGACCTTTTGCAAATTTACGTTTTTACGCGTAAAAACGTAAAAGTAAAAACATAAACGTAAACGTAAAAACCAAGCCTGCTAGAAACCGGGTTTGTGGGCACCTAGCACTGGGTTTGTATGAATGTTCCACGGGCAGAAATGCGCTCATTGGCAAGTTGCGGAAACCGCCTGCTATCTGGTGCTAGTTTTTAGAGTTGATCGTAATATTGTGACCATGCGTGCATCGATTAAGAGCCCAGGGTTGCGCATCCAGCACACGGTCCAGAAATGCAGAGCTTCTTACATGTAGACGCGCCATCTGTGCAGCGCTTTGTTCACGTAATACTTCCTGGGCGACCGGCCATGGTAAACTGGACACACGCCTGTTGACGTCAGCGACATCGTGGGCAAATCAAGTGCATCAAAATTTGCGTCTGTTTTTTTTGTGAACTTGCAATGTAGCATAATGGTAATATGCTCGCTTTGCTTTACTTCCATCCATGGGATCCTTTCCATTTGCCAGCAGATAGGCAAAGCATTCATTCTGGAATCGTTACCATATGCGCACAACTGTTTGTCACATCAATGAGCTGTTATTAGGTCGCGGGAGCTTATTGGCAACGGCACCACACAGGGCCCATGGAAAAGAAAGGAGTGTTGTGCTTGCTATCACAGCCTCCTGCCCAGCAGTTTGTGTGTGGGCCCAGGCCCCTGCAACGAACACTATCATAGCGTTGAGCATGATCCCCATTGCATGAACACATTGTTGTCATGTGCGATGTTTTCAGGTGCCGCCAAGCCAGCAGCATGCCTTGTTTGAGAACGGGTGCAAAAACGTGTTGCGCTCCTTTTGTGTTGAATCGGAGTTCACCATAAAATGCAATTTGCTGCACACAATGAGATTGGGAAAATTTGACTATCCGAAGTCTGCACATGCCTTTGGGGGGATTTGCAGGCAACAGGGACTCAATTTAAGGTGTATTGGTGACAAAAGTGCAGTACTTCAGTGACGCAAATGACAAAAGAATCTCTGCAATGTGTCCACTGTAGAGTACAGCATTACCATGCTGATAATCATAGTGTTGCGTATTGATTTATGCCGTTCGCCTAGTTTCGCTGTTCCTTTTTAAGCTCAGTTGCATTTTTCAGTTTCATCTCCCTTTGCAGCTGATGTGCACAGCTGACCAAGAAACCGATTCAATGACCATCTCAGATCTGTGCTCCTCTAGAGGAGGTGTCCCCACCAATATGACGCGCTCCTGAATGAATCTTAGAAAATCATGCAGTGTATGGCATTGCTATTTGATTCAACCATAAATTGCATAAGTTCCGTCATTTCCACAAGTTAAATTGATTATTCTGAGTCCAACTATCTGCCCATTTGTGCATCGACAAAGGACATCTTGCTGGGCATTTGACACAGAGTGCAGAAGCATCAAGCACTATTTCAGGCGAATGCCCCACAGGCAAAGCATTTGCTGGTGCAATTATGCTAACTACCATTGAATCACAGGACTATGTTTCTATGGACAGTTCGTGGCGCCTGCGCAGCTCCCGTCTCAGCATTGTGCTGAAATGCTGACAGAATTTCAAGCGGCTGCACTATATATACTCAGTACTCGATTGCCAAAAGCCCCATGGAAGCTCCCCAGTCTCCACTTGCTATTGCGCTATTTTGCAATCACCGTGGATTGTTTTATATCTCCATTTTGTATATTATATTTATTTCCTGGTTGCTTATCTGTAATTTCTGTTCACCCACATTCAATTCAACATGTATACTTGCTTTATCTAATATTCTAATTCAGGCTACATGATTCTACCATACTTAACAATTTGCTGATTGAAAATGTTCGTAAATATGCTAATAGCATGAACAGTCCATCACGTTTCCCTTCACAAAACACTTGGTGTCTGCAAACCCGCTGCCAGGTTCAATTGCACCCACGCCCGAGTTTGCATCTACAGCAATGCCGTTGCGCAGACAATGTAATATACATTAAAGCGGTGTGGCAGTTTTGGTCGTCAGGAACACAACGCCACCAACTTAATTAGCAATAGACATCTACTGACACGAGGATTGATGGCATTGCATGATCATGCACAGTTATCGCTGCATTATCTGTGTGATTGTGCTGCGTGGGAATGTGCAAACACCAGATGGCAACGTCCGTAAGTCGCAGGCCCTGCTCTGCATTCAGCCCATTTGTTCACCTTCGTCATATGATTCACATTCGCATCATGCGCCACCAATTCGATCATGACCTCTACATGGCCTCCCTGGGCGGCAAGTACCAGCGCCGTTCGCCCTTCCTGCACAAAAGACCAAAAAGTGACCGTCGTCAGCTTTGCGGAAACGCACAAAGGCACATCGACGTAGCTACCACATGGGCAGCCATACAGCGAGGGATTCCACATCAGGGGGTTCAAATCTCATTGCATTCATAGCAGCTGTTGGGCTTACTGTTACTCGTCGTCACCATCGTCTCTTCCATAACATTGATGCTGTGTCTGACTTGATCAATATGATTGGCGTCATCTTTGTTGTAATTATCAGCAACGTTACAGTTAGCACCATTAAACTTACTGATGTTTCTAGCAGAACTGTGCTCTAACATTATGGTTATGGAATACAAACTAGCTTGCAACACGTGACCTGTGAAAATAGAGTCGTACCACATATGTTACAAGTTGGAACGCATGCTGCTGATGTCGAGGATTAACTTGGTTATATTTTGCAGGCAGAATCTAAAGTCGTATCTAGATCCGATCGTTGCAGCACCATTCCTTTATCAGACGCCCTTGCAGGGTTAGTTCAATGGTGGCAGCCATTCAAAAGGCTGCACTGTGCATGTTACTTCACCAGTGCAATCAACTATATGGAAAGTCACCAATATTCTTGTCACCATTGTTTATTTTTTCCCTCCGCTGTCGATCCAAATTTCTAATTTCGGAATTAGAAATGGAAACTATTATTTTCAAGCTGTCGATAACAAATTGCTATTAGCAAATGATTTTTTATTTGATTTAAATAGTTTTGTTTCATTTCAGCATGTCGTAAATACCTGATTCTGCAAACAGCAGTTACTCAGGCACCTCCTTCCTGCCCATGAGACCATGCAGAAATATTGCCGCCAGAACTGCGTTTTATTGTTGCAAGTTTTGGTCGGGCGTACCTCAATTAATAGAAAAGTACACAGAATAATCAGCCCTAGAAACTGAGATGCCATCCCGTGCTGCTATTCTATATCTTTTTTGTGCAAGCGTGCCACCAGGACAATGCTTTCCCAATGCCAAGTACATATGCACAATTTTCCGTTGGCAAAATGCCACGAGTCTACTGGGTGCTGCGACAGTGTGGTCAGTGAATGTGATCTCATATATATATACATATACATATATATATATATATATTTATTTATTTATTGTAATCTGTGTAAAAACAATGCGATGGACATCATGCTAAATGTTCTGGAACAGACATGCTAGCTCCAGACATGCTGCTCCTATCTGCATCCCGTCCTTTTGCCTACAAGGCAGGCCGACGAATCCTGTTCAAAGATGCCGCTAGTTTGTGATTGGCAGCGATGGTCAAGGAAGGGATGGGAACTGTGAATGACCGTCGGAGCCACCAGCAACATGGATACAGTTAACGTTGCAATGCCAGTACCAATGTGCCAGCAGTATTGGTCACTAGTGGTAATGGCCACTTTTGGGACGCGCCAGTTGGCAATAAATGACGCCTACTGAAACGCCAATGGGACGTGTCCTTTGAGCCTACCGAATCTACCAATGCTCGAAAAAGCGGCCAAGTGGAGTCCCAGTGGCATCCCAGGAGGCATCATTTATTGTCACCGGGCGTCCCAGAAACGGCCATTTCTATTAGTGGGTGGTGCTGACAGCGCTTATATTTCCCCCTCCCTCTTCGTGCCCAAAGGGCTGGAGGGAGATATGGGGGTGAGGGGGAGGGTTTGGCAGTGCATCTGGCATCATCGGGCGTTGCATCGTCGGTGCTAATCTGCCGACGGCCTTGAAGGAGCAGACGTTTTTCTTGCCAGGCAGTCGATGCGCCCGATCCTGCTGACATTCAAGTGTGGCCGATGCCTATGTGCTAACATGGCGACGCCGTTTGGCCGATGTGAGTTCTGGGGCCTTGTGGATTGTGTCAAGAACAAGTGGCAAATTCTCAAAGCGCAGGACGCTGCTGTGATTCAACCCACATAACAGCGACTGTTGCGGTCACGTATTAGGCACACATGTGCCATGGGAATTTCCATGTCAGTGACCAAAATCACACAACATTAATAGCCACTGCTGGGATTGCCGACACTCGTTGTCATCATCATCATCGCCACTTTTTTCATTACTATCCTGTTTGTATCAATTTTCATGGTAATGCTTGCCATGATCACTATCGCCATAGTTACTAATATCATCAGTACTGCCATTCTAGTAATTGTTAACAGCAATACCATTCATCTCGTTGATGGTTATGTCAACACTACGATCCAATTTGATGGTGTTGGGAGTGCGGAATTGTTAACGATACATTACATATGCACACGATGTCATACGGCATTTGTGTTGCTAGTTGCATCACTTGCCCTTGCTACTGATGGTAATTTGTGGCCAGTGAATGCGTAATTCCACAAGCAGGGTCTGAAGCAGTACTGTATACCGAAAAATTTTCGCGGGAGAAAAATTTTCGCGCATTTCGCGGTCGAGCCAGTGCGCGAAAATATTTCTCCGCGAAAATTTTGGTCCCGTGAACTTTTTTCGCCCGCGAACTTTTCGGCAACCCTCAGGGGTGGGTCGGGCGTTGGGCGCGCAGTTTGACCTCTTGGCTCGGCGCTGCGGCGTGTGCCCCCCGCCGAGCGCCAAAGAAGCCCTGAACTGGCCAGCGGGGGTTTCGCCCATTCCTATCACCCGCGGTCGCCTGAAATTGCACCCGCCGATGGTGGGAATGGGTGCCTATGAGAGGCGCCATTCCTGCTGCGCCTCTTGCGCTTCGCGGGCGCCCGTTCGCGTCGCCTGCGGAGGCCGTTCCAGGCCACCGTGGAGGGCGCGAATGGGCAGGCGAATGAGGGCGCGCCTGTCGCGCCTATCGCGCTTATCGGGCGGCCATTCGTGCCACCCACCGGGGCGATTCAAGGCAGCGCAGGCGGCGCGATTGTGCGCTCACGAGGCGCCTATCTCGCTCCTCGGGCTGGCGCCCACCCGGGCCACCGGCGGGGCCCATCCTAGGCCACCGCGGGCAGCGCGAATGGGCGGCCGTGAGGCGCCAATCCGGGCGCTCCTCCAAGGCCTCGCGGGTGGCCACTCGGGCAGGCCCTGCTGGTCGCCCACTACGCCAAAGGACCCTCAGTTTGCTGGGCCTCCAAGCGGGCTACAGCCAAGGCGGGCACCCGCTGGTACCCCACCCGCGAAGGTCGCGCAGCGACAATGTTTGCGCGGCAGAAATTTTTGCAGGGAAAAAAGTTCTCGGGAGAAAAATTTTCGCGCACCGACGAGTGCGCGAAAATATTTCTCCGCGATTTTTTTTTCCTGCGAAATACACGAAATTTTTTCTCCGCGAAAATTTTTTGGTATACAGTATCCAAATTCGATGAACACAGTGCCGTTTCACCAGTGCCAATTGGAGAAGCGGATGTGGATGGCGCATCTGACGTGATATGTGCAACAGAATGTAAGTCAGTCAAATGGTCAAAGGATCCGCATGGTGGAAGCATGTTGTAGTGAATCAACCCACGTTGCTCAGGTTTTCTTTCCTCCTCTACACATTATGCCCCAGCAAACAGTACAAGTAAAAATTTACAATACATTTGATCATACAAAATGGCAACGTGCAAATGAACTACATGTACAAACCTTCAACACACGAATGTAAAGCATGTTGAGTTTGGGTTAAGGAGTGAAACAAGAGCATATGTAGTACATTTGGGGATTGGGAGTACCAACGTGAATGTGTCCATTACACCTGGATTGTAGACTGCAAACATAAAAACTTACCATCCACTCAGCTTAAATAGAAATGCAAACCTGTCATTCACATTTTCCTAACACTTCAGGTCAAACAGATCACGAACATGAAAAGCACATTTGTTTGTATCCACCCCTTGTCTGAAAGAGTGCTGTTGGCCAGTGCAAAATTTCCATTGATAACCCACAATAGAAGCTGTGCTCGGAGACAATTTTACCATCCAATGCATCAATTGCTGCATGAGAATCCTCCCACAATAGCTCTTGACAGGCTGGTGGATGAGCAGAAAACAGGATCAATTACATTGAATTGCAAGCATGCAAGTGCAAAACAAGAAACTCCTTGCTCTAAATAACAACAACAAATGCTACAATGCCTCCCAATGTGCCTGGTATTTTTACTATTCAGCAGCCTTTGGCTGCTAAAGGGCAAAATACAATGTGCAACAAGTGTATGTGAAAACACCTCACCTTGTCCTGCCCATCCACAGATACCCCTGTGGAGAGAATGTGCTGCAATTCGGCAACATTGCCATCCCTTGCAGCATGGTGAAGGGAAGTTTGTCCAGCCTTGACGAGTTCATGTCATCACACAAATGTCAGATTCCATGCATTTCAACCAGCTCATACAACTCACATACAAAGTGACATGTGGCACTAATACACTAGTAGAACAGGGTATTTTCAGGACCAGGTCCTGGCGTCCAGGACCGCGTCTGGGACGGGGTCCTAATGCCACCATGCCACCTAGGACGGGGTCCGGAGCCAGGACGGCGTCCCGGACGGCGTCCTGACGCATTGCGGACCACGCCACCAACTGTGCAGCTGAACATTCACACCAAGGGGTGCCAGGACGGCAGTCCGGACGCCGTCCGGGCTGACGAGGACGGCGTCCGGGACGGCGTCCTGAGTGGTGATACCGTCCTGGGGGATGGTGCCATCATCATTGACACCAGCTCCGCGCACATTCGCACTACATCTGAGCCGGACCCCATCCGGACCCCGTCCCAGCTCAGGACCCCGTCCGGAACCCGTCCTGGCTCAGGACCGCGTCCGGACCCCGTCCTGGCTCAGGACCCCGTCCGGGACCCTGCCCTATCCCAGGACCGTCCGGAACTCCATCGTGGCGCAGTCCCGCGTCCGGGACGCCGCCGAAGATCGAGCACTGCTGCAATATCGAGGTGGTGAGGCTGTGCCTGCACGAAGCAAGAGGAGTGGGGCAGCATGTCGAAAGCCTTTGGCGATGCACACATAGGTACGTGGGGGCGCTAGTAGAACGGAGTACTTTTATGACCAGGTCCGGACCTGGTCGGCCAGGATCCTGGCGTCCAGGACCGCGTCCGGGATGGGGTCTTGATGCCACCATGCCACCTAGGACGGGGTCCCGAGCCAGGACGGGGTCCCGAGCCAGGACGGCGTCCTTGCGCATTGCGGACCACGCCACCAGCTGTGCACACGCAAGTGCAGGGGCAGTGCTTTGCATCTTGTGGAATGAATTTGTTGATGCTGATTGTCAACCATGCATGGCCAATTGGCCAATTGGTCTCTTGGCCAGTTGGCAATATGGCCTCAATCATGCCCAGGCAGCTGCAAGGCCGACATCTTCTTGGGCCATTTCCTTGTGGAAGCTTAGGCCTTTCTTGGCCACTTGTTTTCAAATACAATTGATGCAAGGGTAGATGTTGCCATATTTCGATGGGTGCATTAACTGCAGATTTACCTGCATCTGGCTACCCCTTTGTGCTCTCTGATGAATACTTGTTGTGGATGAAACTTTTGGGGGCCAATAGTGGTAAAACAGTATCAATCATGAGACTGGACTTATGGCAAGAGCACTGTGATAGTCGCAAATCGGAACAAGATTGTGAGAAATCTGGCAACAAGGACCCATTGTCAACTGCTAGCACTAAACAAGTGAACAAGTGACCACTGAACAAGTGTTGTCTGCCCCCAGGTGTGCTGATGTGCACTGGCATGGCTGTTGGGGGACCCAACATTCTGGATAATCTGGCTGGTGCAGTTCGATGCTCGCCAGTGCTTCTGATATACATTCAAGGCTTCATCCATAGACTGTGAAGAGCCTCTCGGTTGGGAGAAAGAAGGATGGGCTGTCGACTGACCTGCTGAGAACATCTGTGTCAACATGCTGAGATTACACAAGGTATGCAGGACCCCTTCGATTCCTTCCCTGTCCATATTTTTGCTTCCTACTCTCTCCAGGCTGCTCTGGTGCATGTCAATCAACATGCACACCTGTTAATATGCACTCTTTTCACTTGCATTGAAATGGTGTTTTGCTTGTTGTGTATCCCTTGTACATTCCCAGACAGCTGAGCCAGATTTGCAAGCTCAAAACTTTCAGCATGGTGCTCGCAATCTTACAGCATCAAGTACCTTAAAAGGTACCTTTGGTTATTTCCTAAGTACTCGCTGTCTTGCTCCATGGCTCCCTTGCCAAGCAGTTTGAGGTTGTAGTAAGCTGTTTGAAGAATGGATGCTGCCTTGCAATGGCACCCTGATCTTGCTTGCTCCCGAAACTAATTGCTGCTTCACGGACGCGAGGGAATAGAGCCCCTTTGGCAAAGACCTTATGACAGAAACAACACGCCCACTACAATCTGGGTGCAACACGTTGTGATCGTGGCCCTGATGGCTGTCCTGAATCCCGAGAATCCTGTTCAAGGTGCAGACTGGGATCTGTGGTGAAAGCCCCTAGCAATGGGGCAGGTGATCCAGCCATCCACATTTGTCGTCCCAAACCTACACTTCTGTCATGCACATCCTACTACCCTCTTTTATGGCTTTGGTTTCAGTGGCCAGATGAGGGGTTCATCCTCACTGTCCTGGATACATTTGCCTGGAATCTCACTGGAATTCTCAATTGGCGAGGGATTCGATGGGCAGTGAACTTACTTCGATTACATTTGTCATCACAGTGCCAAATGTTGCATTTTCTTGAGTGGGACAGGGTAATAGGGTAAATTGCTTTGGAGGAAGTGGGTGATGGACAGCCTAGGTACCCTTCCCAAAGCTTTGGCCCAACCCCCCGAGGGCTTCTGGGCCTCTCCCTGACAGCGCTGGCGATTTATGCGCAAGGAATTGTATCGTATTGGAGCTCGTAGGACGAGGTCCGGAGCTCGCAGGACCCCGTCCGGACCTCGTAGGACGAAGTCCGGAGCTCGCAGGACGGCGTCCGGAGCTCGCAGGACCCGTCCGGAGCTCGCAGGACCCGTCCGGAGCTCGCAGGACCCCGTCCGCACCTCGTAGGACGAAGTCCGGAGCTCGCAGGACGAGGTCCGGAGCTCGCAGGACCCCGTCCGGAGCTCGCAGGACCCGTCTGGAGCTCGCAGGACCCCGTCCGGACCTCGTAGGACGAAGTCCGGAGCTCGCAGGACGAGGTCCGGAGCTCGCAGGACGAGGTCCGGAGCTCACAGGACCCCGTCCGGAGCTCGCAAGGACCCCGGCCGGAGCTCGCAGGACCCCGTCCGGGACGCCATCAGTCATTGTTGGCATCCACCGCCGGACTCCGTCCGGGACCCTTCAGGACCCCCCTTGGACCGGTCCGGTTATGGCCAAAATACGTCCGGGACCCTACGTCCAGGACCCCGTCCCGGACGCCGTCCTGGACGTCAGGACCTGGTCCTGAAAATACCCCATTCTACTAGTGTTTGTTTGCCACGAAAAGCAGTGCGCCTGTTGCTCAGAGTGTAAATATATATCATTTCATTGCCATCACGCACAATTTGCCGAGGCCCTTCCAAGCAAGCAGTATGTCCAGTGCATCAAATAAACAATGCAAAGTCGCGTGGCATTCAGTATGCAGGGAATCACTGTCAGTTGCAAAGGGTACCTAATGTGTATTGATAGTTTTTTGGGAAAGTGGGGAGCACACGTTCCTCGGATTGTCGCGCAGGACAGTGGCACCATTTTAAACATATTCGTGGAACAGGCGGAACGCCTTCCCAAATAGGCAATCCGAAAACATAGCAAGCAAATATTTCGAGCGTTGCTGACTGTGGTATTAGCGATATTGCACAATTGACGTCTTGCACGCTTTTTGTTTACTTCGTTTGGTGATTCTTATTCGCTATTTCATATTCAGTCGCAACCAAAACCGTCTACACGCTCCTATTTGCCCAAAAGGTGATTCAGTGAATGCCGTCGCCAGATTACCGCCATTTGTGTCCATCTGACATTCCGTTGTGAAAAGGTTGCTTCCGTCGGAAGAGCGCGTCCATTACTAAGTACCAGAAAATCGCGTGCTCTCTGGCACCACCGTTTGATGCGATAATGCATTGCTGTGAACGTATGGACGCCGTTTAGGAACGCGGTGTTAGAAACCCGGCACAGTGTGCCGAAACGCGAGAACTTCTTTCACGCAAGTGGGCCTGCTGAGCAGCATTCTGTTCGAAGAGTTTGGCCAGGGCGATTGCTGCACAAAGCAGGCCACGAGCCTGCTGGCCTCAGGGACGACGTGGGACAGACCAAGTGGTTGAAATTCGCTTATGTCTTGATTTCGCAGTATGCTTTCGCACGTATGTTCACAAAGGACTCCAGTGTGCGCCAAACTAAAGTGATGGACAAAAGCGCTGCTGGTATCGACGTTAAAGTACTGCATGGAATGCAAATCTTGCCGAATGGATGAGCATCCGAATTCAAAAAGAAAAGCCCGTCCTAAAACACTGTGTTACCCTCCAGTGATGTGCATTTCCCAAAACACAGCGGCCGTTGGAAGCGCGCCCGATCGCGAGTCAATTCAAGTCGCCACCACGGGTGTTACATTGCAAGTTTTGAAAGAAGCAATTCAAGGAATCCATCAATTTACCTTGTCGCCGTGGTGGACGTCAGCCCCAAGACTGACCAGCTTCTCCACGGCGCCGGTCTTGCCGTTCCGGGCAGCCCAAATCAACGCCGTCTTTCCTTCCTGCGCACAGCAGCGCCCAAAACGGACCAGTGAGTGCATCGCGACATTTACGCCAACGAATTGCGTCGTGCAACAATTCAGTCGGCACGAGATGGGCGTCGCCTCCTTCCACCTTGCACCATGCCAGGCTCGTGCCGCGTGCAAAACATTACTGAATGCAGAAGGTTGACTCGATGTCGGCACTGAAGAACGGATCCGATCAGCCACACGAATAGGGCCAATTGACCAGCATGCGTACTTCTGGTATGCTGCAAACCGACATCGCACCCCTCCACTTGACTGGAGCGCGAGCAGCGGGTATTGCCACCAAGCAGGAGCTGCAAGCAAATAATGAGCCACTGCGGACGCAGTGCGGCAGTAGCGAAGGAAACGCAGAATTTTCCCCATCGCGGTCCATGCGGTGCGGTCGAAGGAAACGCATCAGTCCATGATGCTTGGCGAAAGCCGCCGAGGGAAACGAGGCCATGGACGGTCGCTTTTCTTTGTTGATACATTAATGCGCTGACGATAATTTTGCTTGAAATGTGTTGGCGTGCTGTCAGATCTTCGCCTCGATCACACGAACCAAATGAACTGACGCTTACGTCAACCCACGTACACTTTCGCGCATCGCATTATTTATCTTTTTTCTATCGCATTTCTAACTTGGTTTGCACAATTACCCGGCGATTTGTCATTTCCTCAGTACCATCGCTCAGTACTGTATAATAAAACGGCAACGCACAGCGGTGTTTCTGATTCCACCGCCATATCCGATGGCAGATGTGTGCAATTCCGTGGTTCCCCATTGCAATAGTGCAGGCAACGTGATATGGATTACGACCGTGTGGCATTCCAACTCATGCTGGAGCATACAAGGGCACAAAATTGAACAGCGCAGTGGAATTGGCATCTCTGAGCGCAAGAGCCGCGATGTGCGAACGCGTGGAGACCAACACACCGCCACCAAAGCGCAGGTCCCTGCTTTGCATTCAGCTCGGTTGCTGGCCTCGTTCGCTTGATGAATGTCCACACCATGTGCCGCCAATTTGCTCACGCGCTCAACCGCTCAACTCACAGCGCTCAATTCACGGCAATGGTGGCAAATGCTGCGACTCGCACTCGACGTCGTCGATTACCTTACCATCACCATTGTGACATTTGTCGCATTATTACGATAAAACATGATAAGAAAAGCTTTTGAAGAGCCAAAAATATTGCCACTTTTACCATAAAATTGAGCGGAAGCAATGCTAATATTATACTCCAATTTATGGTCAGACAAAGGCGAAAAAGTTAAGGAAGCTTTACCACGCAAAAGGTATCGCACCACAAATATTGCAAGCCGGAATGCATCGATGGCTATTTTTGATCATCGCAATCGTGCAGCTTTTCATGGGCAGAATCTGAAGGCGCCGTACTGCGAGCCTAATAGCGCTGCCACATCTAATGCAATATGCCTGAGAGCATTGAAAAACGCAGAAGCAAATCTCGTACTGAGCTCAGGTCACACCGGAGTGTCGACCGTTGCGTCAATATTGCCACGAATCAACAACATTATCTAATAGTAGGGCACAGCATTTAATCACAGCCAACAGCAGAAAACAGCGTGTTTGATATGCCAATTGCGATGCCATTTGTCACAAATTGATGCCATCACAGCTGCTTTTTTTATCCCACCGCAATCTAAAGATCGTCTATGGCATGCATCAGTTGCTGCCAGAAAAGCGAGTCGTCCACACACTGAATAAAACGAAAAGGAAAATTCGGAGGCTCCGCATCCGGGAGGAAATTGGCGTCCAGTCCAATTCGCCAAGTTGTTTTCATATGCCACATTTCTTCCATTTCTGCGATCCGGACACCACATACATTCACTTCTCACGCCCATTAATGTGGGAATTTATCCAAGCAGTCGTTAACTCGTTCGCAAGCTGCTGTTTGTCACCAAAGGCGCCGCACGAGCCCTAATGGATTGCGGGAGAAGCACCGACATCATGGGCTACTTAACAACGAAGACAATCTTCTTAAAGCAGATGAGTGCCATAGGCCCAGGACGTCCCGAAACGCACGTCGAAAATTGACGACGTGGCACCGTTCCATCATATCCGCTCGAATAAAGTGAACACAATTGGAGGATCTGGCACGAAACATGCAAGAGCGATGACACGCTGGTCACTGTATCAGTACATCCGCAACGGCGTCTCAAACTCCCATGGGATTATCCCGCGCATGATTCATTCCATGTTGACCAGAATATTGATATAAGATTGACAACAAGAGATTGTACCGTGCTCCGTGCCGCAACGTCATTGCCGCAACGGATGCCAAGCGTTACCTATCGTTGAACAGCAAACCTAAATGGCTATGGCTTATTCGCGGAGGCCCTGCAGCAGGTGCCGTCACAGCGTAACTTTCCACAGTTGGCGGCAATCATTTAGATGGCTGCATTACACATGCTCAGTGCTTCTTGGCCCAATCAAAAATATGGAAAGTTCCCAGCATTCAGGTCACCATTGTTTGACTGTGCGGTGTGCCCATAGTCTGAAGTTGTTTTACAAAAAAGGAAAGAAAAGCCAGTAGTTTTCAAGTTGCAGATAATCAATCCATTTAATAACATTTGTTTCATCAGTTGATCTCTTTTTGTTCCCTTTTGTAATTTCTCATTGATGAGAAATTCAGAATCTCTAGGTTTAAAATCGACACGTGCTCAGGTCCGGCCATTTTGCATGCAGGACCGGGTCTGCTATTTTGCTGCCAAAAACTTGTTCTATTGTCCTGCAACTTGCTGGGACCTGCCGCGAATGGATGCAACAACTCCCCCAGAATAATCAACCGAGAGGCCTAGATGCCATCTTGTGCCGCTATTCTACCATTTCGCGCAAACGCGCCACTGAGGCAATATTTTGCCAGTGCACCCGAGCAATGTTCCACAGTCAAATGGCCACGAGAGGTTCCATTGGAGTTTGGGCGCTGCGCTGCAGTGCATGTTGTATTGCCTTTTCGCCCATGTTCATAAAATACTCCAGTGTGCGCTATATT
Source organism: Ostreobium quekettii (assembly GCA_905146915.1). Classification (NCBI taxonomy): domain Eukaryota; kingdom Viridiplantae; phylum Chlorophyta; class Ulvophyceae; order Bryopsidales; family Ostreobiaceae; genus Ostreobium; species Ostreobium quekettii. Next base: position 19,808 of record CAJHUC010000748.1, on the reverse strand, counting down.
AATGTGTTATTAATACTAATGCATTGGGCAAAAGCTCTGCTAGTAGCGACGTCAAAGTACTGCATCGACTGCGAAATTGACCGAATGGATGCACGTCCGAATTCAAAAAGGCAAGGCCGCCCTAAAGCATTGTAACGCACATCGCAATATTTTTTAATTTTTACATCGCATTTCCATTTTGGTTTGCACAATTGTCCAACGATTTGTCATTTGCTCAGTACCACCTCTCTGTACTTTATGTTAGACTGGCAACGCACGGAGGTGTTTCTGATTCCACCACCAGATCCGATGGCAGACGTGTATTAACCACTGGCGCAACCATACAATCATGGTATGGCCATTATGGCGCAGGCAATGCGATATGGATTATCAGCACGTTGCAGTCCAAGGCGCGCTTTAGCACACAATGGCACTAAATTGAACGGCGCAGTGGATTTGGCATCTGCGACCGCAAGAGCCGCGGTTTGTGAACGCGCGGAGACCAACAAAACCGTCCACAAAGCGCAGGCTCCTGCTTTGCATTCAGCTCGCTTGCTGACCTCCTTCGCATTATGAATATCTGCGCCATGTGCTGCCAATTTGCTAACGCGCTCAGCCGCTCAATTCGCTTCTCTCAATTCCAGGCAATGTTGGCAGATGTTGCTACTCGCACTCGACGTCGTCGATTTCTTTGCCATTGCAGTTTTGGCATTTGTCGCGTCATTGCAATAGGACATAGTAAAAAATTACTAATGGGCCAAAAGCATTGCCACTCTTACCAAAGGATTGAGCAGGAGCAATGCTAGCGTTAAATTCCAATTATGTTTACGGTGATGGAAAGCCGGCATAGTTAAGGACGCTTTACCACGCAAAAGGTATCGTACCACAAGTCGGAACGCATCATGGCGTTGATGGCCATGACAATTCCAACCATCGCCATTGCGCAGCATTTCATGGGCAGGATCTGAAGCCGCCGTTCTGTGAGACGAATCGCGTTGCCACATCTGGTGTAATGTACTTACTTGAGAGCATGGAAACCTGTCAACGTGTTAGAACAATGACCAAAGAATTCATAACGAATCGAGTCACGCTTGCAGAATACAAAGCACTGTACATTAATAAGGCAACGATGGTGCTTTTGCCATGTACCTTTGCCTGCCACGAAAACCAGCGTGCCTGTTGCTCAGAGTGTACATACGTATCATTCCATTGCCATCACGCACAATTTTCGAAGCCGTTTCAAGCAACCGGTATGTCCAGCGCATCAAATAAACAATTCAAGATCGCGTGGCATTCCGTCTTCAGGGAATCAATGTCAATTGCAAAGGGCATTAAATGTGTATTGATAGGGTTTTGGGAAAGTGGGGAGCATACGTTCCTCGGATTGTCGCGTAGGACAGTGGCACCCTTTCAAACATATTCGAGGAGCAACTTCCCAAATAGGCAATCCGAAAACACAGCAAGCAAATATTTCGAGCGTTGCTGAATGTGGCATTAGCGATATTGCACCATTGAAATCTTACGCACTTTTTGTTTACTTCGTTTGGTGATTCTTATTCGCTATGTCATATTCATTCGCAACCAAAACCATCTGCACGCTCCCCTTTGCCCACAAGGTGATTCAGACAAACCATCTGACATTCCGTTGTGAAAAGGTTGCTTCCGCCAGAAAGAACGCGTCCATGACTAAGTACCAGAAAATCACGTGCCTTCTGGCGCCACCGTTTGATGCGATAATGCATTGCTGTGAAACTCTGGACGCCGGTTAGGAACGCGGTGCTAGAAACCCGGCACAGGGTGCTGAAGCGCGAGACCTTCTTTCACGCAAGTGGGCCTGCTGCGCAGTCTTCTGTTCGAAGAGTTTGGCCAGGGCGATTGCTGCGCCAAGTAGGCCACGAGCCTGCTGGCCTCAAGGACGACGCGGGACAGAGCGAGTGGTTGAAATTCGCTTACGTCTTGATTTCGCAGTTTGCTTCTGCACGTACGCTCACAAAGGACTCCAGTGTGCGCCAAATTAATGTGCTGGACAAAAGCGCTGCTGGTATCCACGTTAAAGTACTGCATGGAACGCAAATCTTACCGAATGGATGAGCATCCGAATTCAAAAAGAAAAGCCCGTCCTAAAACACTGTTTTATCCTCCAGTAATGTGCATTTCCCAAAGTACAGCGGCCGTTGGAGGCGCGCCCGATCGCGAGTCAATTCAAGTCGCCGCCAGGGGTATTACATTGCAACTTTTGAAAAAAGCAATTCATGGAATCCGTCAATTTACCTTGTCGGCGTGGTGGACGTCAGCACCAAGACTGACCAGCTTCTCTGCGGCGTCGATTTGGCCATTCTCGGCGGCCCAAATCAACGCCGTCCGTCCTCCCTGCGCACAGCAGCACCCGAAACGGACCAGTGAGTGCATCGCCACATTTACACCAACAAATTGCGTCGTGCAACTTGTGCATTCAGTCGGCACGAGAGGGGCGTCGCCTCCTTCCACCTTGCGCCACGCCAGGCTCGTGCCGCGTGCAAAACATTACTGAAGCAGAAGGTTGACTCGATGTCGGCACTGAAGACCGGATCCGAACAGCCACACAGATAGGGCCAATCGACCAACATACGTACTTCTGGTATGTCGCAAACCGACATTGCACCCCTCCACTTGACTGGAGCGTGAGCAGCGGGTATTGCCATCAAGTAGGAGCCGCAAGCAAATAATGAGCCCTTGCGGACGCAGTGCGGCAGTAGCGAAGAAAACGCAGAACTTTCCCCATCGCGGTCGATGCGGTGCGGTCGAAGGCAGCGCATCAGTCCATGCTGCTTGGCAAAAGCCGCCGAGGGAAACGAGGCCATGGACGGTCGCTTTTCTTTAATGATAAAGTACTGCGCTGATAATAGTTTTGCTTGAAATGCGTTGGCGTGCTGTCAGATCTTCGCCTCGATCATACGAACCGAATGAACTGACGCTTCCGCCAATCCACGTACACTTTCGTGCATCGCAATATTTATTCTTTTTCAATCGCATTTATATCTTGGTTTGCACAATTACCACGCGATTTGTCATTTTCTCAATACCAATATGCTTGAGAGCATGGACAAACGCAGAATTAAAACTCGTACTGGGCTCAGGTCACACTGGAGCGTCGACCGTTACGTAAACATCGCCATGAATCAACAACATTATCTAACAGTAGGGCGCAACATTGCAGCACAGACACCAGCACAAAAGAGCGCGTTTGCCATGCCAATTGCGACGCCATTTGTCACAAATTGATGCCATCACAGCTGCTTTTTTTATCCCATCGCAATCACTGTGACGGCGTCACTTTGGACGGCTTCGCACTGAAGATCGTCTACGGCATGCAGCAGCTGCTGCCAGCAAAGCGAGTCGTCCACACACTTAATAAAACGAAAAGCAAAACTCTGAGGCTCCGAATCCGGGAGGAAATTGGCGTCCAATCCAATTCGCCAAGTTGTTTTCATATGCCACATTTCTTCCATTTCTGCGATCCGGACACCGCATACATTCACTTCTCACGCCCATTAATGTGGGAATTTATCCAAGCAGTCATTAACTCGTTCGCAAGCTGCTGTTTGTCACAAAGGCATCGCACGAGCCCTAATGGATTGCGGGAGAAGCACCGACATCATGGGCTACTTAACAACGAAGACAATCTTCTTAAAGCAGATGAGTGTTATAGTCCCAGGACGTCCCGAAACGCACGTCGAAAATTGACGACGTGGCACCGTTCCATCAGATCCGCTCGAATATAGTGAACACAATTGGGGGATCTGGCACGAAACGTTCAAGAGCGATGACACGCGGGTCACTGTATCAGTACATCCGCAACGGCGTCTCAAACTCCCGTGGGATAATCCCGCGCATGATTAATTCCATGTTGACCAGAATATTGATATAAGATTGACAACAAGAGATTATGCCGTGCTCCGTGCCGCAACGTCATCGCCGCAACGGATGCCCAGCGTTACCTATCGTTGAACAGCAAACCTAAATGGCTATGGCTTATTCGCGGAGGCCCCTGCAGCAGGTGCCGTCACAGCGTAACTGTCAAAACTTGGCGGCAATCATTCAGGTGGCTGCATTACGCGTGCTCAGTGCTTCTTGGCCCAATCAAAAATATGGAAAGTTCCCAGCATTCAGGTCACCATTGTTTGACTGTGCGGTGTGCCCATAGTCTGAAGTTGTTTTGCAAAAAAAGAAAGAAAAGCCAGTAATTTTCAAGTTGTATATAGTCAATCCATTTAATAACATTTGTTTCATCAGTTGATCTCCTTTTGTTCCCTTTATGTAATTTCTCATTGAGGAGAAATTCAGAATATCTAGTTTAAAGATCGACATGTGCTCAGATCCGGCCTTTTTGCATGCAGGACCGGGCCTGCTATTTTGCTGCCAGAAACTTGTTCTATTATCCTGCAACTTGCTGGGACCTGCCGCGAATGGATGCAACAACTCCCCAGAATAATCAACCGAGAGGCCAAGATACCATCTTGTGCTCCTGTTCTACCATTTCCGCGCAAACGCGCCACTGGGGCAATATTTTGCCAATGCACCCGAGCAATTTTCCACAGTCAACTGGCCACGAGTCCATTGGAGTTTGCGGCGCTGCGCTGCAGTCACTAGGAAAAAAGGGCCAAATAACACGTGTTCAAACCTGTACAAAGTTTACGGGTTTGTGTTATTTTTGTGTTCTTAGCGTGTAAAACTATGATGAAATGTGTTTTATGTGTGTTCTCAAAAGTGTTATTTGGCCCTTTTTTCCCTAGTGAGTACATGTGGTATTGCCTCTTCGCCCATGTTCAAAAAATACTCCAGTGCACGCTATATTAATGTGTTATTAATACTAACGTGTTGGGCAAAAGCGCTGCTAGTAGCGACGCCAAAGTACTGCATCGACTGCGAAATTGACCGAATGGATGCACGTCCGAACTCAAAAAGGCAAGGCCGCCCTTAAACATTGTAACGTACATCGCAATATTTTTTATTTTTTACATCGCATTTCTATTTTGGTTTGCACAATTGTCCAACGATTTGTCATTTGCTCAGTACCACCTCTCTGTACTTTATGTTAGACTGGCAACGCGCAGAGGTGTTTCTGATTCCACCACCAGATCCGATGGCAGATGTGTATGAATCAGTGGCGCAACCATACAATGGCGCAGGCAATGCGATGTGGATTATCACCACGTTGCAGTCCAAGTCGCGCTTTAACAGATAATGGCACTAAATTGAACGGCGCAGTGGAATTGGCATCTGTGACCACAAGAGCCTCGGTTTGTGAACGCGCGGAGACCAACAAAACCGTCCACAAAGCGCAGTCTCCTGCTTTTCATTCAGCTCGGTTGCTGACCTCGTTCGCATGATGAATATCTGCGCCATGCGCTGTCAATTTGCTAACGCGCTCAACCGCTCAATTCGATTCTCTCAATTCCAGGCAATGTTGGCAGATGTTGCGACTCGCACTCGACGTCGTCGATTTCTTTGCCATTGCAGTTTTGGCATTTGTCGCGTCATTGCGATAGGACATATTAATAAATTACTAATGGGCCAAAAGCATTGCCACTCTTACCAAAGGATTGAGCAGGAGCAATGCTAGCGTTAGATTCCAAATATGTCTACGGTGATGGAAAGGCAACATAGTTAAGGACGCTTTACCGCGCAAAAGGTATCGTACCACAAGTCGGAACGCATCATGGCGTTGATGGCCATGACAATTCCAACCATCGCAATTGCGCAGCATTTCATGGGCAGGATCTGAAGCCGCCGTTCTGTGAGACGAATCGCGTTGCCACATCTGGTGTAATGTACTTACTTGATAGTATGGAAGCTGGTCAACATGTTGGAGCGACCCGCATGGCCAAAGAATTCATAACGAATTGACTTGCGCTTGTGAAATATAAAGCACTGTACATTAACAGGGCAACGATGGTGCTTTTGCCAAGCACCTTTGCTTGCCACGAAAATCAGCGTGCCTGTTGCTCGGAGTGTAAATATGTATCATTCCATTGCCATCACGTACAACTTGCTGAGGCCCTTCCAAGCAAGCAGTATGTCCAGTGCATCAAATAAACAATGCAAAGTCGCGTGGCATTCAGTATGCAGGGAATCACTGTCAGTTGCAAAGGGTACCTAATGTGTATTGATAGTTTTTTGGGAAAGTGGGGAGCACACGTTCCTCGGATTGTCGCGCAGGACAGTGGCACCATTTTAAACATATTCGTGGAACAGGCGGAACGCCTTCCCAAATAGGCAATCCGAAAACATAGCAAGCAAATATTTCGAGCGTTGCTGACTGTGGTATTAGCGATATTGCACAATTGACGTCTTACACGCTTTTTGTTTACTTCGTTTGGTGATTCTTATTCGCTATTTCATATTCAGTCGCAACCAAAACCGTCTGCACGCTCCTATTTGCCCAAAAGGTGATTCAGTGAATGCCGTCACCAGATTACCGCCATTTGTGTCCATCTGACATTCCGTTGTGAAAAGGTTGCTTCCGCCGGAAGAGCGCGTCCATTACTAAGTACCAGAAAATCGCGTGCTCTCTGGCACCACCGTTTGATGCGATAATGCATTGCTGTGAACGTATGGACGCCGTTTAGGAACGCGGTGTTAGAAACCCGGCACAGTGTGCCGAAACGCGAGAACTTCTTTCACGCAAGTGGGCCTGCTGAGCAGCATTCTGTTCGAAGAGTTTGGCCAGGGCGATTGCTGCACAAAGCAGGCCACGAGCCTGCTGGCCTCAGGGACGACGTGGGACAGACCAAGTGGTTGAAATTCGCTTATGTCTTGATTTCGCAGTATGCTTTCGCACGTATGTTCACAAAGGACTCCAGTGTGCGCCAAACTAAAGTGATGGACAAAAGCGCTGCTGGTATCGACGTTAAAGTACTGCATGGAATGCAAATCTTGCCGAATGGATGAGCATCCGAATTCAAAAAGAAAAGCCCGTCCTAAAACACTGTGTTACCCTCCAGTGATGTGCATTTCCCAAAACACAGCGGCCGTTGGAAGCGCGCCCGATCGCGAGTCAATTCAAGTCGCCACCACGGGTGTTACATTGCAAGTTTTGAAAGAAGCAATTCAAGGAATCCATCAATTTACCTTGTCGCCGTGGTGGACGTCAGCCCCAAGACTGACCAGCTTCTCCACGGCGCCGGTCTTGCCGTTCCGGGCAGCCCAAATCAACGCCGTCTTTCCTTCCTGCGCACAGCAGCGCCCAAAACGGACCAGTGAGTGCATCGCGACATTTACGCCAACGAATTGCGTCGTGCAACAATTCAGTCGGCACGAGATGGGCGTCGCCTCCTTCCACCTTGCACCATGCCAGGCTCGTGCCGCGTGCAAAACATTACTGAATGCAGAAGGTTGAATCGATGTCGGCACTGAAGAACGGATCCGATCAGCCACACGAATAGGGCCAATTGACCAGCATGCGTACTTCTGGTATGCTGCAAACCGACATCGCACCCCTCCACTTGACTGGAGCGCGAGCAGCGGGTATTGCCACCAAGCAGGAGCTGCAAGCAAATAATGAGCCACTGCGGACGCAGTGCGGCAGTAGCGAAGGAAACGCAGAATTTTCCCCATCGCGGTCCATGCGGTGCGGTCGAAGGAAACGCATCAGTCCATGATGCTTGGCGAAAGCCGCCGAGGGAAACGAGGCCATGGACGGTCGCTTTTCTTTGTTGATACATTAATGCGCTGACGATAATTTTGCTTGAAATGTGTTGGCGTGCTGTCAGATCTTCGCCTCGATCGCACGAACCAAATGAACTGACGCTTACGTCAACCCACGTACACTTTCGCGCATCGCATTATTTATCTTTTTTCTATCGCATTTCTAACTTGGTTTGCACAATTACCCGGCGATTTGTCATTTCCTCAGTACCATCGCTCAGTACTGTATAATAAAACGGCAACGCACAGCGGTGTTTCTGATTCCACCGCCATATCCGATGGCAGATGTGTGCAATTCCGTGGTTCCCCATTGCAATAGTGCAGGCAACGTGATATGGATTACGACCGTGTGGCATTCCAACTCATGCTGGAGCATACAAGGGCACAAAATTGAACAGCGCAGTGGAATTGGCATCTCTGAGCGCAAGAGCCGCGATGTGCGAACGCGTGGAGACCAACAGACCGCCACCAAAGCGCAGGTCCCTGCTTTGCATTCAGCTCGGTTGCTGGCCTCGTTCGCTTGATGAATGTCCACACCATGTGCCGCCAATTTGCTCACGCGCTCAACCGCTCAACTCACAGCGCTCAATTCACGGCAATGGTGGCAAATGCTGCGACTCGCACTCGACGTCGTCGATTTCCTTACCATCACCATTGTGACATTTGTCGCATTATTACGATAAAACATGATAAGAAAAGCTTTTGAAGAGCCAAAAATATTGTCACTTTTACCATAAAATTGAGCGGAAGCAATGCTAATATTATACTCCAATTTATGGTCAGACAAAGGCGAAATAGTTAAGGAATCTTTACCACGCAAAAGGTATCGCACCACAAATATTGCAAGCCGGAATGCATTGATGGCTATTTTTGATAATCGCAATCGTGCAGCTTTTCATGGGCAGAATCTGAAGGCGCCGTACTGCGAGCCTAATCGCGTTGCCGCATGTAGTGCAATATTCTTCAGAGCTTGAACAAACGCAGAATTAAAGCTCGTACTGGGCTCAGGTCACACTGGAGCGTCGACCGTTACGTCAACATCGCCATGAATCAACAACATTATCTAATAGTAGGGCGCAACATTTTACCACAGACACCAGCAGAAAACAGCGCGTTTGCGATGCCAATTGCGACGCCATTTGTCACAAATTGATGCCATCACAGCTGCTTTTTTTATCCCATCGCAATCACTGTGACGGCATCACTTTGGGCGGCTTCACACTGAAGATCGTCTACGGCATGCATCAGTTGCTGCCAGCAAAGCCAGTCGTCCGCACACTGAACAAAACGAAAAGGAAAATTCGGAGGCTCCAAATCCGGGAGGAAATTGGCGTCCAATCCAATTCGCCAAGTTGTTTTCATATGCCACATTTCTTCCATTTCTGCGATCCGGGCACCGCATACATTCACTTCTCACGCCCATTACTGCGGGAATTTATCCAAGCAGCCATTAACTCGTTCGCAAGCTGCTGTTTGTCACAAAGGCATCGCACGAGCCCTAATGGATTGCGGGAGAAGCACCGACATCATGGGCTACTTAACAACGAAGACAATGTTCTTAAAGCAGATGAGTGCTACAGGGACGTCCCGAAACGCACGTCGAAAATTGACGACGTGGCATCGTTCCATCAGATCCGCTCGAATATATTGAGCACAATTGGGGGATCTGGCACGAAACGTTCAAGAGCGATGACACGCGGGTCACTGTACCAGTACATCCGCAACGGCGTCTCAAACTCCCATGGGATAATCCCGCACATGATTCATTCCGTGTTGACCAGAATATTGATATAAGATTGACAACAAGAGATTATGCCGTGCTCCGTGCCGCAACGTCATTGCCGCAGCGGATGCCAAGCGTTACCTATCGTTGAACAGCAAACCTAAATGGCTATGGCTTATTCGCGGAGGCCCCTGCAGCAGGTGCCGTCACAGCGTAACTTTCAAAACTTGGCGGCAATCATTCAGATGGCTGCATTACGCGTGCTCAGTGCTTCTTGGCCCAATCAAAAATATGGAAAGTTCCCAGCATTCCGGTCACCATTGTTTGACTGTGCGGTGTGCCCATAGCCTGAAGTTGTTTTACAAAACAAGAAAGAAAAGCCAGTAGTTTTCAAGCTGTAGATAGTCAATCCATTTAATAACATTTGCTTCATCAGTTGATCTCTTTTTGTTCCCTTTATGTAATTTCTCACTGAGGAGAAATTCAGAATCTCTAGTTTAAAAATCGACACGTGCTCAGGTCCGGCCTTTTTGCATGCAGGACCCGGCCTGCTATTTTGCTGCCAGAAACTTGTTCTATTGTCCTGCAACTTGCTGGGACCTGCCGCGAATGCATGCAACAACTCTCCCAGAATAATCAACCGAGAGGCCTAAATGCCATCTTGTGCCGCTATTCTACCATTTCCGCGCAAACGCGCCACTGGGGCAATATTTTGCCAATGCACCCGAGCAATTTTCCACAGTCAACTGGCCACGAGAGGTTCCATTGGAGTTTGCGGCGCTGCGCTGCAGTAGATATGGTATTGCCTCTTCGCCCGTGTTCATAAAATACTCCAGTGTGCGCACTATATTAATGTGCTATTAATACTAATGTGTTGGGCAAAAGCGCTGCTAGTAGCGACGTCAAAGTACTGCATCGACTGCGAAATTGACCGAATGGATGCACGTCCGAATTCAAGACGGCAAGGCCGCCCTAAAACATTGTAACGTACATCGCATTTCTATTTTGATTTGCACAATTGTCCAACGATTTGTCATTTGATCAGTACCATCTCTCTGTACTTTGTGTTAGACTACCATTGAATGGGACAAATAAGTGGCTACGGACAGTTCGTGGCGCCTGCGAGGCAGCTCCCGCCTTGGCGTTGTGCTCAATGGCAGACAGAATTTCCAACGGCTAAGCTGTACATCCTCAGTACTCGATTGCCGAAAGCACCCTGGAAGCTTCCCAGTACTCCAGATACTTTCGCCCTGTTGTGCTATCAGCGTGGATTGTTTTTTCTCTTTTTCTATGTACTACTACCCTGTTCTTTCTCTACTTTCTGGTAATTTTTCTTAACTTTTGCTCGCCTTGCTACGTTTTAGTTGTGCGAACAACGCATGCTGCTATTTTGTATCCTGCAAAAAATGCGGCACCGGAAACTGTTTGATGACCATCTCATTCGATTTGGCTGGGAATGCCCGCCACAGACACAAAAAAAACGCCAAAATGTGCCGACTGCGGTGGATGCGGTGATCCTGTCTGAATCGTCTCAGTTGATGGGCCTCGGCGAATTCCCCACCATGGAAATGGGAGAATAAGTGATTGCCACTCTGCGCCTGCAAAGTGCTGCATTGACAAATGCGCCAAAAATGTTGACGAGGTTCATGACCGTATGGATGTGCGTCCGAATTCAACAAGAAAAGGCCGTCCCACAAGACTGTGTTTACCCTCCAGTGATCTGCATTTCAAAAAGTACAGAGGCAGTGGGAGGCGCCCCCGATCGCGAGTCAATTCAAGTCTGCAGCCACGGCTATTACATTGCAAGTGTTGAAATAAGCAAGTGATTGAATCCATTAGTTTACCTTGTTGGCGTGGTGCACGTCAGCCCCAAGACTGACCAGCTTGCCCACTAATCCGGTGGAGCCCCAGCGGGCGGCCCAAATCAACACCGTCATTCCTTCCTGCGCACAGCAGACACCGAAACGCGCCAGTGAGTGCGTCAATACATTTATGCCAACAAATTGCGTCGCTGCAACGTGCAACTTGTGCATTCAGTCGGCGCAGGAAGGGCACTGCCTCCTTCCAGCTTGCACCATGCCATGCTCGTGCTGCGTGCAAAATTTTACCAAATGCAGAAGTATTGGATCAATGCTGATACTGAACTACGGATCCGGACAGCCATACAGATAGGGTCAATTGGTAACCACACGTACTGCCGGTATGTTGGAAATCGACATCGAACAATTCCACTTGACTGGAGCGTGAGCACTGGATATTGCCACGAACTAAGAGCCGCGAGCAAAGAAATGAGCCCGTGTGGATGCAGCGCGGTACCAGGAAAGAAAACGCAGAATTTTCCCAATCACGATCAATGCGGTGTGGCCGAAGGCAACACATCAGTTGATGCTCCTTGGCGAAAGACGCCCGAGGCAAACGGGGACATGGACGCCGGCTTTTCTCTGTTGATACGTTATTGCGCTGACGATGGCTGTGCCTAAAATGTGTTGGCGTGCTGTCAGATCTTCGCCTCGATCATACGAACCAAATGAAGTGACGCTTCCGTCAACCCACGTATACTCTCGTGCATCGCAATATTTTCTTTGCATCGCTTTTCTATCTTGTTTTGGACAATTATCCTGAGATTTGTCATTTGTTCAGTACCATCGCTCAGCACCGTATAATAAAATGGCGACGCGCAGCGGTGTTTCTTATTCCACCGCCAGATCTGATGGCAGATGTGTGCAGATCCGCGGCTCCCCAACGCAATGGTGCAGGCAATGTGATATGGATTGTCATCACTGTGTGGCAGTCCAACTCGTGCTTGAGCAGACAATGGCACGAAATTGAACAGCTGTGAGCGCAAGAGCCGCTGTGCGTGAATGCGTGGAGACCAACAAACCGTCACCAAAACGCAGGTCCCTGCTTCGCATTCAGCTCGGTTGCTGATCTCGTCCGTGTGATGGATATCTGCGCCATGTGCCACCAATTTGCTTGCACGCTCAACCGCTCAATTCACACCGCTCAAATTATGGCAATGGTAGCAAATGCTGCGGCTCGCACTCTACGTCTTCGATTTCTTACCATCACCATTGGGACATTTGTCGCACTATTACGATGAAACATGATAAGAAAAGCTACTGACGTGCCAAAAAAACATGATCACTCTTACCATAAGATTGAGCGGGAGCAATGGTAATATTATACTCCAATTTACGGTGACAGAAAGGCGAAACAGTTAAGGAAGCTTTACCATGCAAAAGGTATCGCACCACAAGTTCTACAATTCTGAGCGCATTGATGGCTAATTTTGATCATCGCAATAATGCAGCTTTTCATGGGCAGGATCTGAAGGGGCCGTTCTGCGAGCCTAATCGCATTGCCACATGTAGTGCAATCTTATTCAGAGCTTTAAAAAACGCAGAATTAAGACTCGTACTGAGCTCAGGTCACACTGGAGCGTCGACCGTTACGTCAATATTGCCACGAATCAACAACATTATCTAATAGTAGGGCGCAACATTGCAGCACAGACACCAGCAGAAAACAGCGCGTTTGCGATGCCAATTGCGACGCCATTTGTCACAAACTGATGCCATCATGGCTGCTTTTTTATTCCATCGCAATCGCTGTGACGGCGTCACTTTGGACGGCTTCACACTGAAGATCGTCTACGGCATGCATCAGTTGCTGCCAGCAAAGCGAGTCGTCCACACACTGAATAAAACGAAAAGGAAAACTCTGAGGCTCTAAATGCGGAAGGAGATTGGCGTCCAATCCAATTCGCCAAGTTGTTTTCATACACAGCATCTCTTCCATTGTCGCGAGCCGCACACCAAGTACATTCACTTCTCACGCCCATTAATGTGGGAATTCATCGAAACAGTTATTAAGTCGTCCGCAAGCTGCCATTTGTCACCAAAGGCATCGCACGATCCCTAATGGAGTGCGGGAGCAGCACCGACATCATGGGCTCCTCAGCAACAAAAGCGAATTTTTTAAAGCAGATGAGTGCTATAGGCCCGGGACGTCCCGAAACGCACACTCAAAAATATACAAAGCAATATCGTTCCGTCAGACCCACTCAACTCCAGAGGTAGTGAACGCTAAGCTTGGGGGTCTGGCACGAAACATGCAAGAGCAATGACATGCGGGTCATTGTATCTGTACATCTGCCACGTCATCTCAGGCTCCCATGGGATAATCCCGCGCATGATTCATTGCCAGTTCACCAGAATACTGACATAAAATGATTGCCGTCATGCACGAGCTTCCAAATCGTCGCAGTGCAATCAGAGCATCCGCTCCAGTGGATTCTCAACAAGAGATTATACCATGTTCCGTGCCTATGAAATCGCTCCCCGAGTACAACGCCATTGCCGCAATGGATGCAAAGCGTTACCTATCGTTGAACAGCAAACATAAATGGCTATGGCTTATTCGCAGAGGCCCTGGCAGCAAGTGCCGTCACAGCGCAACTTTCAATAACGGCAATAATTCAGATGGCTGTATGAAACATGCTCAGTAATTCTTGCCCCAATCAAAAATACAGTAAGTTCCCAGCATTCATCCCAGTAGTTTTTAAGTTGTGGATACTTGATCCATTTTATAACATTCGTTTCATTAGTCGATCTCCTTTTGCTCCCTTTATGTCACTTCTAATTGAGGAGAAATTCAGAATCTCTATTTCATACATAGACACGTGCTCAGGCTAGGCTTTCTTGCCTGCAGGACTGGGCCTGCATTTTTTCTGCCAGAAACATCTTCCATTTTTTTGCAACTTGTTGGGACCTGCAGTGCACGGATGCAACAACCCCCCCAGAATAGTCTACCGGTGCTGCTATTCTACCATTTCCGTGCAAACGCGCCACTGGGGCAATATTTTGCCAATGCACCCGAGCAACTTTCCACAGTCAACTGGCCACGAGTCCATTGGTGGTTGCGGCGCTGTGCTGCACTGGACGTGGTATTGCTTCTTTGCACATATGCACAAAATACTCCAGTGTGCGCCAAATTAATGTGTTGGACAAAAGCGCTGCTAGCAGCGACGTTAAAGTACTGCATCCACTGCGAAATTGACCGAATGAATGTACGTCCGAATTCAATAAAGCAAGGCCGTCCCAAAACATTTATCGTGCATCGCAACGTTTTTTTTATTTTTGCATACCATTTTTATCTTGTTTTGCACAACTATCCAACGATTTGTCATTTGCTCAGAACCATCGCTCTGTCCTTTATATTATACCGGCAATGCGCAGTGGCATTTCTGATTCCACCGCAAGATCCGATGGCAAACGTGTATAAATCAGTGGCGAACCCAATACAATGGTGCAGGCAATGTGATATGGATTATCACCACGTTTCAGTCCAAGTCGCGCTTTAGCAGACAGTGGCAATAAAGTGGACAGCGCAGTGGAATTGGCATCTCTGAGCGCAAGGGCCGCAGTTCGTGAACACGGGGATACCAGCAAAACCATCCACAAAGCGCAGGCTCCTGCTTTGCATTCAGCTCGGTTGCTGACCTCTTTTGCATGATGAATGTCTACACCATGTGCCGCCAATTTGCGCACGCGCTCAACCGCTCAACTCACAGAACTCAATTCACAGCAACGGTGGCAAACGTTGGGACTCGCACTCGCCGTTGTCGACTTCCTTGCCATCACCATTGTTAAATTTGTCGCATTATTACGATAAAACCTGATAAGAAAATCTTTTGGTGAGCCAAAAATATTGTCACTTTTACCATAAAATTGAGCGGGAGCAATGCTAATATTATACCCCAATTTATGGTCAGACAAAGGCGAAATAGTCAAGGAAGCTTTACCATGCAAAAGGTATCGCACCACAAATTTTACGAGTCGGAATGCATTGATGGCTATTTTTGATCATCGCAATCGCGCAGCATTTCGTGGGCAGAATCTGAAGGCGCCGCACTGCGAGCCTAATCGCGCTGCCACATCTAATGCAATATGCTTGAGAGCATGGAAAAACGCAGAATCAAATCTCGTGCTGAGCTCAGGTCACACCGGAGTGTCAACCAGGCTTGTTTTTTACGCCATAAAAAATAATCGTATTTACGTTTTTACACGTAAAAACAATTTTTACGTTTTTACGCATATTTATTGCAATACGCTTGAAAAAACTTGAAAAAACGCAGAATTAAAACTCGTACTGGGCTCAGGTCACACTGGAGCGTCGACCGTTACGTAAACATCGCCATGAATCAACAACATTATCTAACAGTAGGGCGCAACATTGCAGCACAGACACCAGCACAAAAGAGCGCGTTTGCCATGCCAATTGCGACGCCATTTGTCACAAATTGATGCCATCACAGCTGCTTTTTTTATCCCATCGCAATCACTGTGACGGCGTCACTTTGGACGGCTTCGCACTGAAGATCGTCTACGGCATGCAGCAGCTGCTGCCAGCAAAGCGAGTCGTCCACACACTGAATAAAACGAAAAGCAAAACTCTGAGGCTCCGAATCCGGGAGGAAATTGGCGTCCAATCCAATTCGCCAAGTTGTTTTCATATGCCACATTTCTTCCATTTCTGCGATCCGGACACCGCATACATTCACTTCTCACGCCCATTAATGTGGGAATTTATCCAAGCAGTCATTAACTCGTTCGCAAGCTGCTGTTTGTCACAAAGGCATCGCACGAGCCCTAATGGATTGCGGGAGAAGCACCGACATCATGGGCTACTTAACAACGAAGACAATCTTCTTAAAGCAGATGAGTGTTATAGGCCCAAAACGCACGTCGAAAATTGACGACGTGGCATCGTCCCATCAGATCCGCTCGAATATATTGAACACAATCGGGGGATCTGGCACGAAACATTCAAGAGCGATGACACACGGGTCGCCGTATCAGTACATCCGCAAGGGCGTCTCAAACTCCCATGGGATAATCCCGCACATGATTCATTCCATGTTGACCAGAATATTGATATAAGATTGACAACAAGAGATTATGCCGTGCTCCGTGCCACAACGTCATCGCCGCAACGGATGCCAAGCGTTAACTATCGCTGAACAGCAAACCTAAATGGCTATGGCTTATTCGCGGAGGCCCCTGCAGCAGGTGCCGTCACAGCGTAACTTTCAAAACTTGGCGGCAATCATTCAGACCGCTGCATGTCACATGCTCAGTGCTTCTTGGCCCAGTCGAAGATATGGAAAGTTCCCAGCATTCAGGTCACCATTGTTTGACTGTGCGGTGTGCCCATAGTCTGAAGTTGTTTTACAAAAAAAGAACGAAAAGCCAGTAGTTTTCAAGTTGCAGATAGTCAATCCGTTTAATAACATTTGTTTCATCAGTTGATCTCTTCTTGTTCCCTTTATGTAATTTCTCACTGAGGAGAAATTCAGAATCTCTAGTTTAAAGTTCGACTCGTGCTCAGGTCGGGCCTTTTTGCATGCAGGACCGGGCCTGCTATTCTGCTGCCAGAAACTTGTTCCATTATGCTGCAACTTGCTGGGACCTGCCGCGAATGGATGCAGCAACTCCCCCAGAATAATCAACCGAGAGGCCTAGATGCCATCTTGTGCTGCTATTCTACCATTTCCGCGCAAACGCGCCACTGGGGCAATATTTTGCCAATGCACCCGAGCAATTTTCCACAGTCAACTGGCCACGAGAGGTTCCATTGGAGTTTGTGGCACTGCGCTGCAGTAGATGTGGTATTGCCTCTTCGCCCATGTTCATAAAATACTCCAGTGCACGCTTTATTAATGTGTTATTAATACTAACGTGTTGGGCAAAAGCGCTGCTAGTAGCGACGCCAAAGTACTGCATCGACTGCGAAATTGACCGAACGGATGCACGTCCGAATTCAAGACGGCAAGGCCGCCCTAAAACATTGTAACGTACATCGCAATATTTTTTAATTTTTACATCGCATTTCTATTTTGATTTGCACAATTGTCCAACGATTTGTCATTTGCTCAGTACCATCTCTCTGTACTTTGTGTTAGACTGGCAAAGCGCAGAGGTGTTTCTGATTCCACCACCAGATCCGATGGCAGACGTGTATGAATCAGTGGCGCACCCAATACAATGGTGCAGGCAATGTGATATGGATTATCACCACGTTGCAGTCCGAGTCGCGCTTTAGCAGACAATGGCACTGAATTGAACGGCGCAGTGGAATTGGCATCTGCGACCACAAGAGCCGCGGTTTGTGAACGCGCGGAGACCAACAAAACCGTCCACAAAGTGCAGGCTCCCGCTTTGCATTCAGCTCGGTTGCTGACCTCATTCGCATGATGAGTATCTGCGTCATGTGCTGTCAGCTTGCTAACGCGCTCAACCGCTCAATTCGCGCCTCTCAATTCCAGGCAATGCTGGCAGATGTTGCGACTCGCACTCGACGTCGTCGATTTCTTTGCCATTGCAGTTTTGGCATTTGTCGCGTCATTGCGATAGGACATATTAAAAAATTACCAATGGGCTAAAAGCATTGCCACTCTTACCATAGGATTGAGCAGGAGCAACGCTAGCGTTAGATTCCAATTATGTTTACGGTGATGGAAAGGCGAAATAGTTAAGGACGCTTTACCACGCAAAAGGTATCGTACCACAAGTCGGAACGCATCATGGCGTTGATGGCCATGACAATTCCAACCATCGCCATTGCGCAGCATTTCATGGGCAGAATCTGAAGCCGCCGTTCTGTGAGACGAATCGCATTGCCACATCTGGTGTAATGTACTTACTTAATGTACTTAGGGAGCCTGTCAACGTGTTAGAACAATGACCAAAGAATTCATAACGAATCGAGTCACGCCTGCAGAATATAAAGCACCGTACATTAATAAGGCAACGATGGTGCTTTTGCCATGTACCTTTGCCTGCCACGAAGACCAGCGTGCCTGTTGCTCAGAGTGTACATACGTATCATTCCATTGCCATCACGCACAATTTTCGAAGCCGTTTCAAGCAACCGGTATGTCCAGCGCATCAAATAAACAATTCAAGATCGCGTGGCATTCCGTCTTCAGGGAATCAATGTCAATTGCAAAGGGCATTAAATGTGTATTGATAGGGTTTTGGGAAAGTGGGGAGCATACGTTCCTCGGATTGTCGCGTAGGACAGTGGCACCCTTTCAAACATATTCGAGGAGCAACTTCCCAAATAGGCAATCCGAAAACACAGCAAGCAAATATTTCGAGCGTTGCTGAATGTGGCATTAGCGATATTGCACCATTGAAATCTTACGCACTTTTTGTTTACTTCGTTTGGTGATTCTTATTCGCTATGTCATATTCATTCGCAACCAAAACCATCTGCACGCTCCCCTTTGCCCACAAGGTGATTCAGACAAACCATCTGACATTCCGTTGTGAAAAGGTTGCTTCCGCCAGAAAGAACGCGTCCATGACTAAGTACCAGAAAATCACGTGCCTTCTGGCGCCACCGTTTGATGCGATAATGCATTGCTGTGAAACTCTGGACGCCGGTTAGGAACGCGGTGCTAGAAACCCGGCACAGGGTGCTGAAGCGCGAGACCTTCTTTCACGCAAGTGGGCCTGCTGCGCAGTCTTCTGTTCGAAGAGTTTGGCCAGGGCGATTGCTGCGCCAAGTAGGCCACGAGCCTGCTGGCCTCAAGGACGACGCGGGACAGAGCGAGTGGTTGAAATTCGCTTACGTCTTGATTTCGCAGTTTGCTTCTGCACGTACGCTCACAAAGGACTCCAGTGTGCGCCAAATTAATGTGCTGGACAAAAGCGCTGCTGGTATCCACGTTAAAGTACTGCATGGAACGCAAATCTTACCGAATGGATGAGCATCCGAATTCAAAAAGAAAAGCCCGTCCTAAAACACTGTTTTATCCTCCAGTAATGTGCATTTCCCAAAGTACAGCGGCCGTTGGAGGCGCGCCCGATCGCGAGTCAATTCAAGTCGCCGCCAGGGGTATTACATTGCAACTTTTGAAAAAAGCAATTCATGGAATCCATCAACTCACCTTGTCTGCGTGGTTGATGTCAGCCCCAAGGTTGACCAGCTTTTCCACGATGCCGACGTGGCCCTCCTCGGCGGCCCAAATCAACGCCGTCTTTCCTTTCTGCGCACAGCAGCACCCAAAACGGACCAGTGAGCGCATCACGACATTTACGCCAACAAATTGCGTCGTGCAACTTGTGCATTCAGTCGGCACGAGAGGGGCGTCGCCTCCTTCCACCTTGCGCCACGCCAGGCTCGTGCCGCGTGCAAAACATTACTGAAGCAGAAGGTTGACTCGATGTCGGCACTGAAGACCGGATCCGAACAGCCACACAGATAGGGCCAATCGACCAACATACGTACTTCTGGTATGTCGCAAACCGACATTGCACCCCTCCACTTGACTGGAGCGTGAGCAGCGGGTATTGCCATCAAGTAGGAGCCGCAAGCAAATAATGAGCCCTTGCGGACGCAGTGCGGCAGTAGC
>CAJHUC010000747.1:0-24724 GCA_905146915.1 Ostreobium quekettii | reverse complement strand
GGTCCGCCGGGTTTTCGCCACTCTTGGCCTCGCTTTTGAGGAGTCCAAGTGTCAATGGGAGCCGGTCCAATGCAAGAAGCATCTAGGGATCTTGATCGACACCAATCAGTGCCAATTTCAGGTCCCTCCGGACAAGGTTGCGGCCATTTCGCGGCGGGCCCAGGAGATTAGTCGACGGGGTTTCATTGTTGCTCGGGATCTGGCTAAGTTCTGTGGCTCTGCCATTTCCTTGTACTTGGCTTTTCCATTGGCACGGTTTTTTTGACGGATCTCTACTCTCTTTTGCGCGGCAAGCGTTCTTGGCGAGATCGGCTCTGTTTGACCGCCGCGGCTCGTTTGGAATTGGCCGCCTGGGCCCAGATCGGTCGGTTGGCGGGCAGGTCGCTCAATTCCGCCTCCTTGGAGCTGGTGGGCACCTTAGCTACGGACGCCAGCCTCACCGGCTGGGGGGCCACTTTTACGCCTCTGGGCGGTGATCAACCCCTTCTTGCTCGCGGATTCTTTGATCGGGAGCTCATTCACATCAATGTCCATGAAATGCAGGCCGTATACTTGGCCCTGCTGTCTTTCTTTCCTCGCCGGTGCCCCAGGACCGCTTCTCGCCGGCTTCGGTTGCTCGTGGACAACCAGGTGGTTCTCCACTGCCTCAACTCGATGACTACCAAATCAGCCGGTCTCTTTAGGCCCCTTCGCCAGTTGCAAGCTATTTGTGCGACGCGGAAGTTGCTCCTGGAGCCCGAGTACATTCGGTCAGCGGACAATGTCCTTCCGGACAGGCTTTCGCGTATACGGACTTCGGAGGACTACCGGCTCAATCCGCGCATATTCCAGGAGGTCGTCCACCGCTTCGGGGCCTGTTCAGTGGACCGATTTGCGTCCGCTCGGAATGCCCTCTGCGCGGCCTACAACAGTCAACATTGGGATGTGGGTACGTCGGGCGTTGACGCCTTCGCACAGAACTGGACGGGGACCCGCAGCTGGTGCAATCCCCCGTGGAGCCTCCTCGCGAGGCTTGTCGCCTTCCTCACCTCGAGGCCGCAACTGGATGCAGTGGTGCTCGCGCTGAACTGGCCGAGCGCGGTTTGGTTTCCCCGCCTCCGGGCAATGGCACAGGCCGAGATCTTCATTCCCCGCCAGCCCAACCTCTTTCTCCCCGGGGATCCGAGCCTCCCGTCCTCCCTTCCACCTCCGCGCTAGAATTTGCGCGCCTTCCATGTGGCGCCGAGGACACACCCGACGACCCTACGGACCCCACCGGCGATGACGCCCTGAGCGAACCGGAGGCTCCGGCGCCTCCCGCCGGGGCGCCTCCTTCGGATCCGTTCCCCTTGGAACCGGTCCCCGAGGACCATCCGCTGTACGGCACCGAAGTGGATGGCTTGATGGCGGACGACCGGAGCTGGATGGCACAACAGTTCCTTGCCTCCTATACGGAGGCCACCCGGCGGACTATGCAGGCCAAGTTCCTGCGTTTCCAGGCCTTTTGCGAGGCACATGCCTTGCAGCCGTTGCCCGCTCGTCGCGCCACTATCTACCGCTACATTCGGTTCCTACGCGAGGAAGGCAAGGTGGGCGTTCGTTCTTTGCCGCAGTATCTCGCGGCCATCTCCATGGTGCACCATATGTCTGGGCACCTTGGCTTTTCTGCTTTCGACCCGGTCACCCGTGTCCTCACCCGCGCATGGCGCCGGGATACGCCAGCCCCCGTGCAACATCACCGCCCTGTGCCCATCGAGGTGGTGATTCGCATCCTCGACGTGGGATTGACCACGGAGGACGGGGCCTTCCTTCGGGCGGCGTGCGCGGCGTACATCGATTACATCTTTTTCAACCGGGCGCAATCGGGCCACTTCGTTCTCGCGGAGGACATTCGGATGGCTGACGGAGTCGTTTTATTTCGGGAACGCAAATCCAAGCTGCACAAGGATGCGGCCCCTCGCTTGCGTTTTTGGTCCTGGCCGACCCAAGGCGCCCCGGAGGTCGTGGATCTCATTCTTCGATGGACGGCTTTCCGTGACCGCGCCTGGGCCCAGACGGACCAAGCGCCTTGCCATTTCTACCGCCTTCCGGGCGAGGCGTCCCCCAGCTCCAAGACGGTGGCCGCTTGGTTTTTGGACTTACTGGCCAAGCACCCGACCATCGCTCGTGAACCTTTCACGCACTATGGCCTCCGCGGCGGCGGTGCGTCTAGCTGCTTCGCTTTGGAGGTCGCCGAGCGGCGCATTCGGGACTGGGGTGGCTGGAAGTCAGACTCCATGTGGTCGTACGTGGACATTTTTCGTTTACCCACTGAGTGGGACTTTCGTTTGTTCGGGTGGATGACGATCACCGCCCGCGACCTCCACGCCCAGTTTGGGCACATTTTCTGCCCCGGCGGTGCCTCCCGTGCCCTTGGAGAGTGAATGGGCAAACTGTTAAGTACGGGGACCTTGGGTATGTGGAGTGTTGGTGATGGACACCTTTGTTGTAATGTGTTGTCGTGTGGGGAACATGACCGGGTGGGTTCAGGAGACCGGTCAGGTGGAAATGACATTAACTATCTTGTTAATAGATTTCCACCCAGGACGACGTTGGGTGGGTTGCGCCGAGTTTCGAATCAGACGCAATCGTATTCAAACGGGTTTCTGGCCCTTCCTAGTACTTTGGGTCAGTCAAAGTACGGAGTGTCCAAGGGTCCGCCCGTTTTGGCGGCTTGGACTTGGCGGGCTTTGGCGGGGCTGAGCGGGGGCGGCTATTTAGGCTCCCCCCTCGGTCCCCCTCCTATCTTGTTTCGCACCCAGCCCTCCCACCCGAGAGAGTGGAGTTCGGTTGAGTTGAAGGGAGAACGGGATGGAATGGACTGCTGTACGGGAAAGGGGTGAGTCAGGGTTTTCTGTCACGGGAGAAACATGAAGTAAAGTAAGGGCGAAGCGAAAGGGCAAACTGTTAAGTACGGGGACCTCGGGTATGTGGAGTGTTGGTGATGGACACCTTTGTTGTAATGTGTTGTCGTGTGGGGAACACGACCGGGTAGGTTCAGGAGACCGGTCAGGTGGAAATGACGCCATCACAAACCCCGTCCCATGCTGCCTTGGGGCAAACGGCCAGCACCCTCATTTGGTGACCAAGACACAGAAGTGGCCAACAAATATTGGCCATTTTGTGGGAACTCGAACAAGACCCTAAATACGGAATATGTCAGGATGTCACTGCCCATTGCACAATGGAATTTCTGCAAGGTTCTGTGGACAGCACATGCAAACAAAATTGGCCTTGCAAGCAATTGCCTAGATGGACGATCCGTACATGGGATTAACTATCTTGTTAATGGTTTTCCGCTCAGGGCGACGTTGGGTAGGCGCGTTGGCTCCAGTTTGGGCTGGTGCTGCTTATGTACAGTCTGTTTTGGCGGCCCTTGGGTTTCTGCCCCCATGTACCTTGTGCAATACCATGTACCATGTACAGTGGTTGGTTCGACGCGTTAAGGAGGGCCAATGGTTTTTGGCGCCCTTGGAGGTGCCGGGCTTTGGTGGGCATGAGCGGGAGAGGCCATTTGGGCTCGCCCCTCGGTCCCCACTCTATCTTGTTTCGCTTCCCGCCCGGCCCAACCCTGTTAGGGTGACGTTTGGTTGACTGTGGGATGATAGGGGACTTAAGGGCGGCGAGTAGGACCGACTCAGGGTTGAGTCATGTATGGTATTGGCTCAACTACTAGCGAAGCGACTGGCCACACGAGTTGGGGGTACCTCGGGTTGTTTGGGACAAACGGTTAATGTATTGTAATGTATCGGTCCAGTGTGTGTGTGAACCTGGGTGGGACAAGGAGCCCGTCCAGGCGGAAATACCACATACACCAGGTCGTCTGCAGGGGGGCGAGGGAAAGCATCGCTGTTGATGTGCCACGTGCATGACAGCGCACCCTTATAGCCCAAAGCACAGAGGTCTTTGTGGAGCAGAGGTGGGCAAAAACAAACGTGTTTTTCCACGATCACGTTCCGTTCGGGCTCAAATGTCAACGGAACGTTAATGGCGCGTTTGTGTTCCCCCTCTAGAAATCCAAATGTAGGGGACGCGCTTACATTCCCGTTTTCAAGATCTGGACATACCACACACGTTCGTGTTTCCGTTCCAGAAACCCCAACGTGCTGCAAGCGTTTGCGTTTGCGTTTACGTTTTGGCGGCCTGGGCGTCCAGCTAGTTTAAACTCATGCCGGATGTTACTGTTCGTCACAACTGTTGGCCCGCCAAAGCACAAGAAAACGTGTGGGAGATCCAGAAAAGATGATATGGATAAGGTATCCGGGTCAAGCGCGCAGCAATACTTGCCACTCGTGCCAAAGAGTTTGCCAACAATATGGCAACCGGCACCCACGTCTAAACTGAGGAAAATCAGGTCAGTTGACTGACAATTTGGGCGACGTTTGCATAAGTGAAATGTTGTCTGCGTCCACGTTCCAGGTTTGGAAGCCTGTGGGAAGCTGGACATATTGAACACGTTCACATTCCCGTTCTGAAAACCCAAATGAACTGCAAACTTTCACGTTTCCGTTCTGAAAGCCCAAACGTATTGCAGACACTCACGTTTCTATTCCGAAACCTCAAACGCAGTTGACACGTTTGCGTTTCCGTTTTACCAGTGTACGCCCACCCCTGCTGTGGCGCGGCGGCCCTCACAAGCAGGATGCGCCAGTCGTTTACGGTACCCTCTCCACACCTGCTCCCCAAGCGCAGCCATGCAACGACCAGCTGCAACGACTTACCAGGGATTTTGTGCCCATCGCTTGTGCTGACTTGGCCTCGTGGGTTGCATGGAATAACAATGACTTCCTACCTGGTGTTATCCTCCGGTGCCCACTCTCTCGTCCCTCATTCTGTTGTGTGCCTCAGTTACATTACCCGACAGTCGCACATGGGGCCAACTGAAGATGGCATTCATGCAAAGGGGAAAGCAAACAAAGCAACTGAATCCGCAGGACAAGCTTGAAAAAGCTGGTGTCGAAACAAATAGAAGTCAACACAACCAAAAATGAAAGGAACCTGACTGCCCATCGCAGTGTGAACTGGGGGCTACACCAGGTGAACTGCTCCCTGCCGCTACTACAGCTGACCCTCTAAAACGTTTGCTGATTGGCCATTCTGAGGGCAGCAGCCTCTCGTTGGAGCTCCTGGACGACAGCAGCAAGCGCCTGAAGAGCATGAAGCAACTGTCAGACCATAAGCCGCACACAGGCGAGAAGAGCAGACGATGGAAATAGCCCATGAAAGTGGCCCGCCTATGGCGTTGGTCTCTATTTTGATATCAAATCTTGTGCATGACAATTACCAGGTCAGGTCCAATCCCTGCCTTCATGTAGATATGTGGGCACAAGGCCATATTGCTCCAAGGTCTTGGGTTGGGGTTAACGTCAAGCTTCAGGAGATTCTTTGACAATAACAGGAAGCAGTCACACTGTAGGCCACCCCTATTTCAGCAAACTTCCGAAAAATCACATGTCCATGCAATGAACGATGGAGATGCCTCCCTCACCAGCAGGAGACATCTGCATTAATTTTCCCGTAGCATTCAGCGTCGGACAGCACCACATCCCCCACCCACTGCCCCACCCACCCCACCACACCACACACCCCACGCTGAGTCCTGAGGGATGTGGAAGGTACAGAACTGTATGCATACTCCCTGCTACACTTCTGTTCCCTGTTGTCTCAATAAAAGGTCGGTGCACGCAAAGTACTGCCGTGGCCATCTCCTGAGCTATCAACCCACATCCCAGTGCACCCAGATGCATGTGTCCTTGCAGGGCTGATGACATTCTCCACAAACGGCACAGGGCGATGTCTTGGCTGCCATCTTCCAGCATGTTTATCCAATGCGCTGAAACAAGCACTGGCATGGCTCGTTCTCAAGAACTGTGGATTTGCCAAAATGGAAGTGATGACTCCACAAGAGCAGGCGTTTTAGGGGACACTTGCTGTGCTATTGTGGATAGCCAACAGTCCAAGGGCAATCGCCAGTGTTCCAATCTCCTACCCCAATGCCCGAGCACTCATTGACATCTGCCCTCTTTCTGGATATTCCACAGCTCCAAGATGGACATACATTTCCACACACGTTGGTGCCTAAAAGAAAAGCATAATGTGACCATAGCCATACGAACAGTCTTGCACTGGATGGGGATGACAGTCGCTGGTGCCAGAAAACAATCAAACACAACATACACAAAAAATATTGTTCAAACTACAAATATTGTTGGATGGGGTGGCGTGCACAAGTGCAGGAGGAAGCCTAGGAGGCCTGGACTGTTTTGGGGCCCAGCCTTTGAAATCAAGTTGATATGACCCCAGAATTGTTCTCTGATTGCAAAGCATCGAATCACACGAAAGGTGTCCAGCTGCTGTCCCCATCCTAAGACATGTCAGCCTTTTGCTCCCTGACAAGAAGTACAAGATGATACAAAGCCCAAGGAATTAACGCATTAAATTGAATGCAATGCAGACAAGGGCACCAGGGTTACAGAGCAATAATATGGCCAGATCAAGTGTGCAAGACCCGACCGTAGCATCAATACAAATTGTATTCGGATTGCACAACGTGGTGACTTGCCTCTGGGTTTACGCCAGTCTCACAAAGGCCCACAAGGATGGCTAAAGTGTCCCTTGGAACAAACCACAGTCGAAAGGTGAGTAGGAGCAAAGCAGGCAGGCGCATTTACGATGACGCCTGAAAGCCCACCAGGTCACCCCAAGCCAGACCACAAGAGCCATCCCGGCGGGAATCGATTAATGGCAAGGGGTGAAGTCGACAAGCAGGTTCTACTTGCGAAAAAAGAACATGAATGATACTTGGCCGGAACTACGTCCACGGCTTGTAGGTACTATCTGCTGATAACTTCCCCATTTTGCTGACAAGTACAGCGCGCAGTGCCCCAAAAGGGACTTAAACAATCTCCGCTCCGGTGATGAGAAACGGGAAAGCCGCAAATTATGGCCTCAGCAACGCCAAAAACTCTTCCCGCACAGAAAAGCGTAGTAACCGAACCAGATGGCAACACAAGAAACGCAGGACGGCACAGTCGATCCCCCCCGGGACGCCTTTGGGGCATCGCGGGGCAGCCCCTTGGCGCGTCCTCACCTGTCCAGTCCAGTGTCCAGGAGCTGGGAAATCTCGTAAATGACTGTACACGCCGCAGCCGCGCGTCAGATTTTCGCCCCCCCAGAACGGGCTCCGAAAAGATTCCCATGTACCGCGCTTCGGTGCGCAAGCATGCAACGCGAAGTGAAGGCCATCGAGCGGGGGCGGTTGAGAACGAGGCCGGCGTCCGGCTGGCGTGCCACTCACTGTCCAGCGCCTCTCGCGCCTTCTGCACTGAGGACGGGTCCATCGGCGAGAGGGACGGGGAGGGCTGCGGCTGTCCGCCTCGTCGCGACGGGCGCCTCGCAGGAGGGAGCGTGGGGGCGCAGGGGACCGATGCTGACGCCCAACAGGCACAAACCTGTTTCTGGCAAAAGCAGCAAGATGGTGTTTTTCTTTTTTGAATTCCAATGTATTACTAGTAGTAGTACATGTTGATCTAAGCAAGGAGCTACCCCGCGGAAAGTAAGGCACACTGTAACTAGAACTGCTTGAGCAGTATCGACAACTGGATGCATGAAGAAGATGGGGCCTTAGGAATTGCATTAAGGACATCGATCAATGGAATGGACACAAGGGACAACTCCTGTTGTCCCTTTGCACGGCTGTAAACCGTTGCCGTGGACTCGAGCCTGCGGCCCACAGTCAGGAGTCGCCACCCCTCGAACCTGCCTGCTTTCGTCAGCATCTTGTGGAGATGGCGTAGCTGTTCGTGTTAACGCTTTGATGCCAGGGGGATGATGGCAAAGCATCCCTTGTGGCGCAGACACACAGGGGCAGGAGCCACCGTGACGTGCGAGGTGCCGTCCGGCAGTTCCACCGAAACGGACTTGGACGAACACAATGGGCCTCAAGTGCCTTGACATACCCAAAATGCACTGGATACGCGACATACATGGCGATTCCTGCCCTGCCCACTGCAAAGCGCCTTTTGGTGTTCTATCACGCGTCTGGGACTGCTGGTGCAAGCTCACAAACGTGACAGCGTTGTGCGCGTACTGCCTCCTGCAGGAACGTCTTACGTTATTTCCATTACTGGCTGGCCACTTACATCGACATGGCGGGTGCGTTCGCCATTCGTTTCAACAAAAATGATACAAAGTTCCTTCTCAACCTTTAACAAGGCAACCATTATAAGTTCACGCGCATTCAACCTGCCACAAGCGTCCAGCCTGCCAAACCGAAATCAACTGCAATGCATTACACTTCCCTATGCGCTCGCTGGCATGTGCGAGCTCAACTGCATCTTCTGTGGCTCCCCGCCCGGCCACTGCTGTTCAATTCGATCTATAGTTAGTACTAGTCAATTCCCATCTTTCTCTGGGCGTCTCACTGAAATTGTGACAGCTCCCAAATGCACAGGCCTGCCTACACTCCCGCACCACAAAGAGCGCTCGGGCAACAATGCACACTTAACAAGCACCTTCCCTTCTGCCCCACAAATGGGCAACCTAAAACCGCAGTTGGTGTCAACGGCCAGTGGACTTGGTGCAGCAGCCGCTGGGTCTGGCGCCACCCGCCACTTCAACTGGCTGCAGTAGGGAGAGGGACGACTTAGCGTTCAGCTATCTTCAAGTAGGCCGTCCAGCATTTGGTTCAGGAGAAATCTCGAGGTTGTCTGCACCTCCAGCTTGTAATGGTCTTTAATATATGTACCGCGCTCGCGTCGGTACTTCAGTACCAGCGACTTCACCACTGCACACAGAGAGCACATTAGGAACAACAGTGAGCAGAGGAAGAGCTCTGGGGTGTTCTTGTGACCACCACACTGAACTCTCACACCCAATTTTCAGACCTGTGTTTCAAGCCCATCATATTTGGTTCACTTCCTTCAACCTTGTGAGCATGGGTGTGGTGATGGATTATTAGCGATGATGGCTCACGTAACAGGAGTTGCAAGCACTGCAGCCCTTGTTGACACCTGACAGTTGCCTGGCAGCGCAAGGCATCTGGCCTGCAGATGTTCTGTAGGGCAACAAACAGACAGTGCTGCTTCAAACTTGAAAGCATCCCTGACGTGCAAAGCATTCCAGACAAGCCCACTCCATGCAAGATTTGGTGGTCCCCAGAAACACTGTGCTGGCAATATTGGAGTCTTTGACACGTGGCATGGCTTAGCACATTTGGGGAAGCAGTACTTGGCTTTGCTGAGCTTTACATGCTGTGTCATACATTGTTTTGTGGCCCTGCAGTTCTGATACTGATTGCGATCCATCCCAAACAATGATATCTGCCCAATCACACAGAACCCAAGCAGAAAATTGTCCATGCTGGGGGTTATACACAATACATTGGCTTGTTGTCGCAATCATGAAAAACATTGGGTGAAGCAGCTACAGAGAGGCAGGGCCACCAAGGGGAAAATACTTGCATATGATCTGGCACAGCATGAATGCGATCCGCTCTCAGGAGCGATTTCAGTGTGTTCAGCAATCCAGGGTTCTGATACTCTGCTGTACAGGCTAGTCTATGTTCCGTGCAACTCCTGTTCTGTGTGCAGGGCCTTCTGCATCATCTTCCTCAGCAAAGACAACAGCCTCTTCCATTTCTAGATCAACATGGTAAGTGCCCACTGTGCGGAACTTCCTGATATTGGGCCCAACGACAGTCGCCACAGGCAGACAAGGCGTGAGAGACACACTCCATGAGCCACAGAAGATAATTTTACCACATGCCATCCCACTTCCCATGTGCCCCAAAACTTGTTTCTGTCCATATTTCCCCATACAAATCCCCTACGACTTCCCATTCAGCACAAAAAACAACTCACACGTCACCGTATGCAAGCATACACAACAGCTTCAGGCCGCGAGCAACGCCAACGACACACGCCACGAACCCGGCCTGGCATGCAAATTTTTGTCAGCTGAGCCCCTTTTGGCCTACCGTAGTCCTTCCCGTCGACCTCTATGACCTCCTCACAGTGCGTGTTCACCGGCAGCGAGTGCACGCCGAGCGACCGGGGAGGTGGGGAGATGATGTGCACCTCGAAGAGTCCCGGCTTGTTCGCTCGCCGCTTCCGCCTCCGGCCGCCCCCGCCGTGGCCATCGGCCTGATCAGCAACACCAGGCGTCGGCGCGTCCAATCACCGCGGCCCCACGAGCGTTCTCGCCCGCGCCCCAGGAGTTTCGGGTCCTGCCCGTTCCGGGCGCCATTCCTGGCAACAATCCGCCGGATGCGCTCATGGGCCAGGCACGGCCGCATTACCCGCTGCTCTTCGCGGTGCGCAGCGCCAGAGCAGTCCGCGAGGCCGGGTTTGGCCATCAACATCCCGCCGGACGTCGGGAAATCCGACCGGCCCGAGCGGAAGAAATGTCGTCGACGCATCGATGGTCGCCGCGCGAAGCGGACGTCCTCAGGGCGGGCCGATCCGCCACCAGGCACCGCCAGAAAGCCAAATGGCGGCGGACAGGCGGGGCCGATCGCGGGGCGCGGACATCCAGGACCGGTGCCATGCGCCCGCGGCACGTTCGGCGCATGACGTGCCAAACCTCCGACAGCGCCCGCTGCACCCCACGATGCGGATGGGGACCCGGATCTCGCCTAGAAAAAGAGCTGAAAAGCCCCACGCAGGTCGGCATCTCGCGGCCTGGGGCTTTCAGACCCCCCGCACCTTGGCCAGGGGCGCCAGCGCACCGCGTCGTCCCTCCTGCGGGGTCCCGCCCCCGGCTGCAACACCCGTCCCAGCGCTCAGTCCGCGTGCCCATGGGCGGGCCGCAAAAATTTCTCCAGCGGCCCCGAGGCCGACCCGGAGGCGACCCCGCCGCCGCAGGCGCCGCTCAGCGACCGGCCGCCTGCCCGGTTGATGAGCTCGGCAGACAGGACGACAATCCAGAACAGAAACACGCCGAGGAGCAGGAAGAACGAGGGGTCCATCAGCGCTCACCGGGGAGGGTGGCGGGCAGCGCGGCAGCGAAGCCGCAGGCGCTACAGCTGGAGCAGCCAGCCGCTGCCATGCCAGGGGTGGGGGGTTGGGGGCCGTCGGCCTGGCTGCCTGGGCCTCGCGCGCTGCACGGCCCTGATCGGGAGGAATGTGTCGTAAGGGGGGCCGTGGGGCGTGGTCCGCTTCCGCGGGGCTCTACGGAACTGACAGATGTCGGGTCGCGTCGGCTGACTGCTGGGGTGGACAGGGCGCCCGCCTTGAACCTCGTCGCCCAAATGCGCGCTCACTTGCTCATCAAAGGCCGGGCACAACACATGTGCTGCACACGAGATTTGGATTTCTGCCTGACGGGATCCCCGGCCCTCCCGAGCCCGGACTGGCCCCCAGGTGGGTCACAAATTCCTCCCACGGGTGTCCGTCTCCCAGACAAAGCCAAGGATCGTCGTACCAAAACTTGCCCATGCTCCGCGACTCAAACCAAGGCACTACCCCCAGTACTCAGCCCTTAAATTAAAGCAGCCCCCATCGCAGCTGCCCATAAGGGCTGATGAGCTGCTGCTGCTGCCTCACTACTGTGAGGATCCAGGCCTTCCACTTCTTCGCACAGGTGCTGCTGAAGCGAGGCACCTCGATTCAGTGTTCGTGAACAAACAACGCTGATCGTTGAAGCCAAAACGCCTCCGCCAACCAACTCAGCCTTTTGCAGCCGCCCTGATGCTATGCCGATCATCATTCATCACAGCCAACTCTGATGTGCAATCAGATAACGGCTCACTTCACCAACAGCACAGGTGCTGCTGAAGCGAGGCACCTCAATTCAGTGTTCGTGAACAAACAGCGCTGATCGCTGAAGCCAGAACGCCTCCACAGACCAGCTCAGCCTTTTGCAGCCGCCCTGATGCTATGTCGATCATCATTCATCACAGCCAACTCTGATGTGCAGTCAGGCAACGGCTCACTTCACCAACAGCACAGGTCGCAGACTGACGTCGATCATCGCGCAGCACCTCGATTGAGGGACGGCAACGCCGTTTAGCAGCGGACACAGATTTTCTGAAGCAGCTATGTGGAGGGCAGCACTCCATTCCAGCCTGGCTCCTGCCACGAACAGCGATACGCAGCTGGATTTAGGGATCACTTTCTAGAACTTCAGCAGAGCGATCCTGAAGGGTTTGCAAGGGAGGCCTTGTAACGATTTCTGGCGCATGAATGTCGCCAATGTTGTGTCTGTGATGACGATGGCTCAAACCACCCATGATCGGCATAGTGGGTCACCAAACCGGCGTTCCTTTGCAGCTGAGACAGATACCTGCCTGTGTGCTTCGAGGGCGTCCGACGTTTGTTTTCTCACGATCGCTGTTCACCACTCCCTCATGCAGCTCACCGAATCACCATGTCAACGCAATGCAACGTCACGATCGCTATACAAGTCGCAAATCAATGCGCCACATGTTGTGCGACAATGGGGTAGTGCCCGTGCTCTCGGACTCGGCCCCTGCCGCGTTTCTGAAGTCGATCGCTTGCAGCGATTGTACTTGGACGGCACTTAGACGTTCACACACAAGGAGGTGCTCCAAGATTTCAATGGGCAACCAGGTATATGTTACATTTTCCTCCAAAACAACAACTCGGAGGTCAGCTCTCATGGTCGGCGGCTGCAGCAAAACCCCTGCATGCCCACCTATTTATAGCCCCGGCTGGCTGCCCCCCTTGCTCGAGGATCCTCGGAACATTCTCCAAGGATTTGGATCACTATTGGCCAGCTTCCTTGATCATCCCCTGCCTGTCCCATCTGTTTCCCGATCGCTGTTGTGATCCACTACATATCACCATTCCCCCCGTCTAATGATTCCAACTGGTCCTAGGATCAGTGCTGTTCACTCATAAATCATTGTCAAGTGTCGCCCCCGCGGCCCCCCCATTAAACAAACTATTCTTTGCGACCATTGGATCACAACCAGCTCAATGGATTCACAGGTTGTTGTCTCATCAACCAATCACCATCGACCAACATCAATTTCATCATGATCGCCAGGATGCGCCCTCGCCTGCTCCCCCATGCCTCCGCCATGGGCTCCAGCGCCTCAATTGCGCCCCCTATCGCTTGGTGGGCCTTCACATGCAGGCCGTGCCTAGCCGTCCCGTACGTCGTGGATTCGAGCGTCCCTTGGGCTGATCGCAGCCACTCGTAGGCATGCAAATTCCATGAAGGGGGGGCAGATCACTGCAATGCAAGCAGCGCAACGTAGTCCATGCGATTCAACCATCGCCATCATCGTCATCGAGACTTGGTAGCCACGCTCTCACACCCATATTCGAGCGTGTCGCTGCCGGTTACCGCCGCCGTGTGTACGCCTGTGAGGCGCCCAGCGACTCGGCGTCCAAGGCTGCCGTACTGCATCAAACGCCATGACACACGAAACCTGATGGCAACCGTGGACGCGCACCCCAATGTACGGGACGGCAGTCGTACACTCGCCAATACACCTAACCATCATTATTGGCTGAGCATCGCTGCCCAAGTGCACCCACCATTGGGTCCTCTTGAAATTGCATGTTCTGCCAAGAATTCTACCATGAATGGGAAACACTTTCAAAGTGGAATGACGGTCCTTTTTGGCCTATTGTGTTGCCATCCAGCAGCTGTACTATGGCCTATGTTGTCGTATTTTGTCCATCATTGATCATATTAATTTTGTGATGAAGTGGCTAGCGCTTCCCCAAGAATTCTGCCTTTTTCAAAGGTGCCTTTGCCCATAATGTGCACTAGGCAGGGCTGCCATTTTACCTAGATTGGATATGACTCTCGCTAACCAGTATGGCAACATCGCCACGTATTTTTGGCGGTCTTCCTTCTTCCTTTAAGACAAGACATGTCTCCCTTCTCATGTACAGATTTCATTTTCGTCATCACTAAAACTCAGTTAACAAAAGCGTGCTTGCGTGCTTTTAACAACGCTGAGTGGATGTCCACGCTCTCCTGACTCGCCAAATGTGGGTTGGTCCCAGTCAGCTGCGGTATGTCAGTCACGAGCCCATCGTTGTGCTGATATGGCACATTGACTAACAGCGAGTTTAACACTTCAAAAATTCCACGAAATTCAACCGAACCAACATTGCAAGGGAGGGCGGAAGGGAGGGCATGTAGGATAGCGTCGGTCGTTGGGTGGCCCACATGAATAGGCACCTGATACATGACAATAGGATCGGGCGAATCCACACCGGCATAAAATTACTGGCTGCACCAAATCGGTGACTGCTTGCACCAAGTCACGTGCACATCATGTCCAACTCCGTCCAAACTGACCTAACCTAAAACCTAAACCCTAAAACCTAAAACTAGACCTGCCCTAAATCTAAATTCTACCCTAAAACTCACCCTAAAGCTAAACTTAACCCTAAAACTGAGGTTAGGACATGGTGCGAGCAGTCACCGATTTGGTGCACGCAGTAATATTATTTCATCCACACCCCTGCAAGGTTCAAGTTCCAAGTTTCAAGTTGCCAAGTTCCAAGCGCACAAACGTCGAAATGGTGGCTGGCTAAAGTTCACCCGGACCGGGACAGAAGGCCATCCTAGCAAAATACCAGCTGCCCGAGCGTCGGAGGATGGGCCGGCCGCTGGAGGATGGGGCGCCTGACCTGGCGGGGGACTTCGCGACCAAGGTGTCCGTGAGCGAACGTTCAAGTGCCGCCGGTGGCTTGCCTGGAGAATTCATCGCAAAGGTTGGGGTTGGGGCCTGGCCTCGCGAGTGTATGCGAGGCTCTTTTCCATGCTGTGAAGAGATGATACAGAGCCTCCGATGCGAAGAGATCGGCACACAGCACAAGCAACTCAAACGGCCAGAAAGCTTGCACGCAGTTCCGGGGAGGGGGGCGGGGGGGAGAAAGCATGCACGGTACAGGATGTGCCTCGTCCTCCTCCTGAGCGGTGCCTTCTCGGCGCGCTTTATCGTCCTTTGGTTGACAGTGCGACAGGAACTGCGCTCCTTGCAGCAGGGACTACATTGTTTGATGCCGGACGGCGTCGCAAACAGAACAACATTCTCGATCGAAGCTGCGCTGGTGGTGAAGTTGGCTCCCTGGTGTCTGATGTGCGTGCTGAAACGCCAGCTTCTGTGGACTCGTGCATCGTGAATTGATGAGCAAATT
The DNA here is from genome assembly GCA_905146915.1 of Ostreobium quekettii. NCBI lineage: Eukaryota > Viridiplantae > Chlorophyta > Ulvophyceae > Bryopsidales > Ostreobiaceae > Ostreobium > Ostreobium quekettii. The sequence continues at coordinate 9,581 of CAJHUC010000747.1, read as the reverse complement.
CGTTGCCGCACGACGTTTCCCTTCGCAGGGCAAACTATCCCCTGGCAGCTGGGAGGCGACGGCGGGGGGGTGTCGTCCAGATCAGTTGTTCGCTCCCCGCTTGCCCGCATCTCCCCACCTCCCCACCTCCCAACGGTGGCGAAGGCCAGAAAGCAAAAGACGAGCTCTGATGGAATGCAACTGTGGATGCGATTTCGGGCGCCCTGACGTCGCGTTTGGATTGGACCGGCAGGTTTCAAGGCGACTGTCGTGCGATGAGCAGCTGCGGATGCCGGCGAGCATGACACGGGCAAATGAGAACATAGACAAGGTGCGGTGCCCCTGTTCAGCCGAGGCTGCTTCACCGGCAGTTGCTTTGTATTCTTGTTTGCTGCATTCCTTGGGCTTGCAATTGCCTTCACAGGACAGTGCGAGGCCTTGCACCTTGCTAGCGATGAATAGCATATAATCATCGAAAAGTGTGTTCGTCCATATTCATTCCTTCGTTCACTTCTGTGTCTGCACTGCACACAAACCGTGGTTGAGGAAAAAGCAGCGAAACACAAGCAAAAATGAAATCGGAGGTAAGGCTATGTCCATGAGTGGGAAGCCAACCTTTGATTGCCTTCCAACGAAATAGATGAATACAGTGCATCTTCATTGTGTTTGCTGCAGCTGGTTGTTGTTCATCTCTTGGGTCGGTTTGGAGTTTGGCTGATGCTCAGGATGCTCTGTTTTACAGGCTGTTCGAGAAGCTCACCTGGCGAACCTGCTCGCCCATGATCCCAGCATTTTTCTGGAGAGGTGTGCGATGACTTGGGGAAGCGTGCCCCTCGACAAACCAACGATTGCTCCAGTGCCCTTGAAATGCTGGCAGTCCAATCGATTCTTGGACCTGCCACCTTGTTGTGTGCCCACATCTGCCTGTCCGAAGTCTAATGGTGACTGTTGGCCTGCAGCCAGCTTGATGCGGACATTACGGACCCACTGTTGCTGATGTGGTGCCCTTGCAACCGTAGATATGGGAGAAAGCTGGAGGCAGAGGAACTCTGTCGCTTTGAGGCTCTGAGAGGTGCGGACAGAGATTGACACGTGTGGGAATGGACGATGCTGTGGGACACGTACCAGCCCAATAATTTGGGCTCTGATGACCTGCAACACAACACCCTCGACCCTGTCTCCAAACCTGCACAACTGAGGAATGGCACTCTGCAGTGGGAGCAGGCTTGTCACCCCAACCTTTCTTGGGAAGCCTATGCAGTGTTCTTCTTGCTGGTTGCTGTTCTTCTTGATTCTCCTTGGCATCACTTGTAACTATTCTCATGCTTGCATCACACATTAATCACTTGTTGACACCTTCTGCCGATGCAAGGCAATATAATGTCCTACAAGATCGGCTAACAAAGGAATCCTGAACTCAAAAGCAGTGAAGATCTCCATTCCAGAGCCAGGAGCCTCCTCAAGCAATTCGTTGCTATGAGTTGAACATATGCATGAGAAATTGACCTACAGCTCCAAAAAGCAATCAGCCAGTGCCCCTTGCATTCAAAAAGAGCTGTCATTCCTGGGAACTTGTGGAGATTGCTGTTGAACGCAAGAAAATACAACGGCAGCCATCAATTGACACAAAACAGGCATATCTTCACTTGTGGTGGCTATATTGCCAGAGCTGCATTTTCGTTGGATCGAATTCATCCTTTGGGCCACTTTTGGCTGCTCTGCTTTTGGATGTCACAGCTTGTACATTGGCACATGTTCAGTACATCTAGTTTTTGAGCCCTGGCTGTGCTCTTGACAGTTTCCTTTCCAACCTGTTTGAAGGGGACTACGAGGTCGATTTTTACCTGAAGCAGTTGCGTCCTCCTGAGAACCCACAGGCATCCACACTCAAGGCGACAGTGAACAACAGGCGACTTGCATTCCTGAACAAGGCGGTGAGACTGCCCACTTGTTTGAAAGGCCTATTGCAACCTTCGTTTGCTTGTGTTTTCCAATCCATGACAAAGAGCTGCCTTTGCATTGTGTTCGCAAAGGTATCGCGAGTTTGTACAGCGAGGAAGATGATGCAGAAGTTCTTGAGTGTGCTTTGAACAGCATTCAGCAACACACAAGTGTCCACAATTATTTCTTGTGCATTGTGCTCATGCATAGTGGTGGTGCTACTCACTTCCCTCCATGTTCACCTGCCACTTTTTGTTTTACTTCTGTAACATATCCAGTGCGGACGCATTTGTATCAACATTCTGTACAATTTTAACAGATAGGAGAACATTGCCCTACAAACTACCTTTCCTGGTCAAGATGCCTGAACAGAGGCAACTTGCTGCACATGTGAACCATGTCTCTTGCATGGGCCCTGATGGCATCCTGGCTCGCTTCTCAGCTGGCAACTGTTTACATGTGTCTGCATTTCCATTTTCTCTGAAGACAGTGGCGAAAGACAGTGTTGTTAAGAATTCCTTGCTCCACCTGTTGATGGCAGCTCATGAAGGGAGATTTCTTTTCCGAAGAATCGATGAGGGAGCGAGCGCCTCTGCTGTTCCAGGAGCATCTGGGACACCATGGGCCCTCACAGCCACAGCCGAAGTTCAGGAAGTTGTCGGAAATATTAATCTCTCACATGGATGAGATGGACACCCAGATGAGGTGCCACCCGATCGCTTGTTGCCTGCTGCCAGTATTGTTGATTGAGTGCTGATGTGATTTCTTTGAATGCATTTTGTTGATGTCTGACAAACCATGGCCAGGTGACAAGGTGATGAAGGGCGTAGTGCTGGCTGGTGATCAGTGGGCACGTCATGCTGCAGTTCATTGGCTGAATGGTACTACAAGTTGATTTCGGCTGGGTTTGCCCCGTGTTTAACTGATGCACCGACTGTAAAAGAAGAATGCTTCTTACATTGTTGGCCATTTGCAGCTGCGGTGAACACAGTTCTTCATGTGGCGTTGTGAAGCTTTGTTGCACTGTTGTGTGTGCTGTGGGCCTCCATCTGTTCAATGGGAATCATGATCTCAGCGAGCGCTTTCGTCCTCTGCCCTCAAAATCAACTTAGCAAGGAAAACAGGCAAACAGATGTAAGAGGAGTGGCATGTTTTGTAACCGATCGGTCACCAACACATGTTGCTTATTTGTTTGCGTTCTTCCAGGGTATGGGGAAATGGTGAAGTCTGTTTTTGAACAAGCTCACCAAAGTATGACAAAGCACCCAGTGGGTGATGTTGGACACTGTTCGCATCCGCGTATATATGGTCACAGACTGAATTCACATTGCGCTTGCCACTGCACCAGGTTGAAGGATGAGATGATGAGAGAAGGGAAGGGGGCCAGGCAATACCATGAGGTGGGAAGAGATGAGGTACAAGAACAGGGGCAGGAAGAAGAAGATGTGGAGGAACAGGAAGAAGAAGAGGAGGAAGAGGAACAGGATGTGGCGATGGAAGAGGATGGGATATCGGCACCACAAGATTGCAAAGGACAAGAACCTAAAACTGGCAATGAAGATGTGAGTACCAATGCGATGGAGACTGATGATGACAGACCCCAGGCTTCTGCATCTGTGGCTGAAGAGCATCAGATCATCCACAGTTGTGCTGCACCAACAGAAGATGAAGGGAAAGATCTGGTGGGGCCAGTGGTTGTTGTGTGATTGTGTCCTTGGAATGCACTGCCGGCATGGACATGTTGTGCTTGGCCACAGACAAGGCACAGAATGGCAGCATGTTGCACAGAATATTTTGTTTTGTTTGGGTACAGGTTTGGAAACAGTGATATGCATTGTTTCAATCAGGAGTTTCTGTCTGTCGAATAGTGTTCTACTTGGCTTTTCCAATGGAAGTAACTAATATTCTGCTATGTGACGTGTGTTGATAGCGATCAATATACTGTATCTCACACATACTCCATCTGACAACAATTGATGCGTCATGCGCTCTGTGACTCGTGCAGCCCTTTGTGCAAGGAGGAATTTGCTGAAAACCTGCACTGGTGTTCAAGCTCAGAGATTGAAAATGGACTCGAACCCTTGGCCACATGCTGTGGAGGGTAGTTAACATGCTGTTTGATGATGTTAGTTGCATTCTTTGTTTCATTCATGGACATGGGTTGCCCTCAATGGTACCGATTGGCACAGGGATCTGTGGCTGTAGCAAAGAAAAAATGCTTGACTTGGATGCTGCTGTGCATGCCATTGCACTCAAGCCACGAAGCTTTTTGTGCAAGGCAATCTTCACGGGCAGTCGAATGTCGTGGCAGCTGCAACATAAAGAGTTTGGCGTCATGGAAAGGTTAGACGCGATATTGGGACTCAAGGGAGTGCTTGTTGTGCCGAATGCAGGAGGGTGACTTTCTACGGCTGATGAAGGAAAGGTTTCTGGCCGGTGAGGACTCTGCGTTTATCAACTATGCTGCAATTGATGGGTAAGATATTGACAACTGACCACTACACATGAATCTTTTTGCATGGCAGTGGTGCTGAAAATGCCTGTCGAACACACGCGCAGATTCACGTGATGAAACAAGGATTGCCATTCCATGCATCTATGCTGGAAAGTGGTGCTTTGACACCACATTGCAGTGACAAGCAGCGACCACTTGAACACCATTCTAGCACATGCCCACACACACATATCAGAGGCAGCGGATCAAAGGCGGCGAAATACTTCACACAGGTCACCAGATGCATGTGCAGATACGTGCTCTTGTCAATGTATGCCATACTCACGTTCTCAATACTGGTAGTCGTTGGCGAGTTTAGCGGTGTATGGATCAGCCAGTGCATGGAAACAAGAAACTCCAGGTAGCCACCCACCCTCGCAGATAAGATAATGCACATAGTATAGGATAATCAGGACGCAAAAATGAAAAAAAAACATAGGATGCTACGTAGTATATGCATTGCTACATAGATGAGGATAGAGAATGCACAGGTTGGTAGTATTCCGTAGATCAGGGAGGAAAGCGCAGGGGTTGTTGAATAGTGCGGGGGCCTTTGGATAACGGCCCCGGCGTTATCAAACATGGCTGGTGTTGCGGAGGGCAGCTGGGGGTATGCAACATAGCGTGGTGGGGCACTATTCATTTCAGCATCACGTACAACCACAATGCAAAAGCATCTTCACACGTTCTGACATCTCAATGCGTGCGATATCGCCCCCATGTTATCAAGTCCACTCCCACTAAACATTGCCATGACATTCCTCCTTCAATCAAACACCATGTCCTCAAGATTCTCAATGTCCAGTTCCATACTACCATCACTCAAACCGAGGTCATCGGGGGGCGCAGGGGTGGGGGTTGGGGCGGTGGGGGGGAGCTATTCTCCGTGATTCACTCTACTATGCATGTGAGAACAACTAATAACAACATATGGTGAATGAGGTAAACATGGTGCGCGTGTTAAACATGGTGAGGCTTGTCTGATGCCTGTCATTTCCGGATATGAGGGTCATGAAGGGTGCGAGGGTATGCTACCATCAACCCTTAACATAAGAACCTAAAGAACTGTCTGAAGTATGACCTTCATAACCCTGAGGCCATGCATATCTGGATGTGAAAGCAATCGGACATTTGCGAACATAATGGCAAGCTATGGCGCATGAAAGGTGAACCTGGAGACAGTGAAGGATGGTGAACAAATGGCAATGATATGGTGCTCATTGCGATGTGGAAAACATTGAGAAAGCAATGTTTCATGTTATGCATCCTTTTCCTGCGTGTCTCTTATCCTTGAGTGAGCGCGTGTGGGAGTGAGCGCTGAGTAACAACGGAACTTGTCTGTGAAAATGCGAAATAGATATTCAATTTTGCCCAAGAGGCACGTGTGACGCATGTGCATAGCTTTCATCGTAGTAATGACAATTCATTGCCGCTTCAACAATCAGAGACGTGCACCCCAAATGAATCGCTGGTGCGGGGTGGGCAGTGCCACAAGGCAATCAGCTGTTTTAATCTCAACTTTATGTATGGGTTTGAAGGCAATTTGTGATGGCAATTTTGGCTGCCTGTTCCTTGCATCTTGGGAGACCGTGGAATTGTTGTTTGGCTGCACATAGTGGGCTGCTGTTCATAGAAACATGGAATGAGACACTTGGCGAAGGCACAGACAAAAATCTGCGGTGATCCAAATCACGTTTGCAGCTCATGTTGACAAAATTCGTCGCATACGCGCTTGTGCCAATTTGATTCTTGACCAGAAATGTTCTGTTTTCTTTGGCAGGGACGCCTCATTGGATGATTATTGGATGGATGAGGAGTCCAGGGACCTGGAAGAGAAGTATTTTTCCTCTGTATGATCCAATGGGGACTCTATGACGATCGCTTCTTGTAAAATGTTACAATATTTGTAATTAGCAGTATTTTTCAATATTAAATATAGAGAGCCCGCGGCCTTTTGTCTTAGTGCAATTGCACTCCCACTTGTACTTTGTGGAGTCACCATCCATCAGATGGCTTCAACGAGAAATGTGTTCCACGCATTGCCATCAACTTTTGGAATGCCACACTGCACGAAAATTGGTGTGCACAGTGATTTGGACCACACAATGAACTTCAAATTGTGGCAGAATTCGATCCTGCTCACGACGCCGTTCGAATGACCGCCTTGCTTGTTGTGTCATTTACATGAGAGCGCCCAACTGGTCTCCATGAAGAAAATACGTGAAATTGATCTTGGCCGCAAAATTCGTCAAGACATTGTCTGTGGGCCAATAGATTTCTGTTTTTTAGGAAATCCTTGGCCTCAAGGACACCCAGCCATTGCGGAGTTGGCCACCTTTGATGCCCACCTTTGCGACCGCTTTGGTTGCGTGGTTGAGCAGAAATTAAGCTCTCCCAGTTTGGTATTCCCAAATGGGGCATCGAAGCGAGGGGCTGGGGCCCGGCCGCTGGACTGCGTAATTCGCGGCCGCCTCTGCCGCTAGCGCCCATTGCTCCGTTCTGAGGAGCTCTGAGAGCGAGAAGGCGCTTGAGGAAGCTTCGGCCGTAGTTCCCTGCCCTTTGTGGCTGTTTCTAGGGGATTGCTACGCGTTTGGGAGGAATCGCTGCCATCGACATCAAGGTTAAACTTCTCTGGAAATGAAGTTAACTATCCTGTTAATGGGTTTCTGCCAAGGGCGACGATGGGTGGGCTGCACCGGCGATTCAAACGGTGCAGTTTGAACCTGGGGTTTACTCAACCCCGGCCCTTGGGATTTCTGGCCACCCCTAGTACCGTGGGTCAGTCAAAGTACGGTATTCCGAGGTGCCGCCCGCGAGGGCGCCCTCGAGTTTGGCGGGCTTTGGCGGGGCGGCGGAGGGCGGCTATTTAGGCAGCCCCTCGGTCCCCCTCCTTATCTTGTTTCGCTTCGCGCCACTGCGTTGGCACAACCCGCAGGCACCGAGTGCCTTGTCTCTCCAGCTACGGCCGAGTCCTTTCTATGAACCGTTCTCCGGCCGAGCAGTGGCTGCACGACCAAGCGGTTCGGTTCAACGACGGTCCGCCTACGGCTTCCCTTGACGAAGTCTGGCTGTCCGACCCCCGGCTCCTACCGCAAGCGGTAACCAACCCGGTGGTCCGACCTCTGGGAGTACGCTTCCCCGAGTGGTTCGACGTCCGCCGCACCTCCGAAGGCGGGCAGCTCGCGCAAGCTCTGGGCGCCAACTCCGGTTACTTCCAGGAGTACCAGAACCGGGCCCCCTACGTCGCATGGCAGTTCGACCTCACTGCCGCGCTGATCGACTTCGTGGCGCACCCGGCCTTCCCGCTGGGGTTCCGGGAGGCCCTTCTGCCGTACGTCCACGCCCAAGTGACCATCACGTCGCGCCTTCAGAACCTGATCCGTCTTCAACAGGTCCACGGTGAGCAGAAGGGAACCTCTCTCGACGGGCTGTGGAAAGCGCTCCAGACCAACGTGCGATTGGGCGCGGTGCATCGCCAGTTCTAGGACCCCTTGATTGACGAGCCCCTCGAACACATCCGCAAGGAGGTCCTCAATCAGCAGCTCAAGTTGACGACGAAATCCGCGGCGGCTCAACATCAAGCGTAGCTCAATCGCCAACCTCCTGCGGCCTCGCCCCCCGGCGGTCCTTCCTCCGGCGCCAAGCATCAGCGCCCCAAACCCAAGACGTCTGGCGCCCCATCTGCGCCTCCCAAGCCGACCGCCTAGAGGCCCCGCCCTACGCCCACCTCCAGGGCCGTCTTGCGGCCTGGCGACGCATTGGCGCCCCCTCCAGTGTGCTTTGATGGATCCATACGGGGGCGCCGCTCCAGTGGGGCCCAGGGGGCCCCCCGCCCCCTTTCGATCAAGGCGAGTACCCGCTCAGGACTCCGGCGAAATGGCAAGCTTGGCGGGAGCTGCGCGACGAGTACCTTCGGACAGGGGCGATCATCCGGACGGAGCCTTCTTCCAACGCCCGGATTTCACGCGCCTTTTTGGTGGCCAAGCCGGCGGAGAACGGGCAGACCAAGTACCGTTTGGTCATCGACCTTTGACGGATCAATCGCCACCTCAAGAAGGTCGGTCTCCGTTATGAGCGCTTGAAGGATTTCGGTTTTCTTTTGAAAAAGAACGACTTTCTGGTGGGCTTTGACGTCAAGAATGCCTACCATCATGTTCGGATGCGCGCCGATCAGGAGCATTTCTTGCTCTTTCGGATGGGTGGTGAAGTTTTCGCCTATCGGGCGCTGCCGTTTGGCCTCTCCTTGGCCCCTTTTATTTCACTCATGTCATGCTCGTTGTGGTCCGTTTCTTAAGGACCCCTGCGGTATGTGCACGGGCTGGAACTCGTTTTCGATTTGGCTACTTAGCGGGTAATGACTCCATCTTCCAGTACTACCTAAAGTACTCGCGGGAGGTGCCCGTGTTGATTTTGGCATATTTGGATGATTTCATTGCGGCCATGTCTGATCCGGTTCGTTTGCGGGAATGGTCCCTTTTGGTCCAGCGAGTTTTTCAGGCTCTTGGGATTGAGTTCAAACATTCCAAATGCCAGTGGGATCCGGTGCAACGGAAGACCCATTTGGGTGTGCTCATTGACACTACCCGGTGCCAATTTCTGGTGCCTCCGAACAAGGCCGCTGCGATTGCCTCCCGGGCTCGTGCCCTTCTTCAATCGGGCGGGGTAGTGGCGCGACATTTGGCTCAATTCTGTGGGTCTGCCATTTCGTTGTATTTGGCCTTTCCGCTGGCCCGCTTTTTCTTGATGAGTCTGTATGAGTTATTACGAGGGAAACGATCGTGGCGGGATCGCCTTCGTTTGACCCCCCAAGCCCGCCTGGACCTTTTGGCATGGACAAACATTTCGCGCCTTGCCGGCCGGGCTCTTCACCCGGGTTCGCTGCCCTTTCTGGGCACACTTGCCACGGATGCAAGTCTTACGGGTTGGGGGGCGACGTTTCAGTCTTTGGGCCAGGCGGAGCCCATGCTTGCAAGGGGATTTTTTGATCGGGAGCTTATTCATATTAATGTTCGTGAAATGCAGGCCGTACACTTGGCCCTGCTCAGTTTCTTTCCTCACCGGTATTCCGGGACGACTTCCCGGCGGGGTCGTTTGTTGGTGGACAACCAGGTGGTTCTGCACTGTCTCCTTTCCATGACTACCAGGGCCACCAGTCTCTTGAGGCCCT
>CAJHUC010000746.1:0-17753 GCA_905146915.1 Ostreobium quekettii | reverse complement strand
CCCCCCACCTGGATTTCTGCAGGAGCCTGGGCGCCAATCTCCCCCTCGGCAGGCTCTGTCACCACTGGTGTGCCTGTAGTGTACCCAGAAGGCCTTCTTGCAGGTCCTTCTGCGCCTGTTCCTGGTTGTCCTGGTCCTGGGGCGATCTCCTCACCACCCTCTGGATCCAGGATCTCTCTCTCAGCATCTGCTGCTGAGCCAGCCATCGTCAATCGACAGGAGGCCCCTGGCCACGGGCCCCCAGCCTCTGGAGTCTCTCTGGCTACTCTCTTCGCCTCTCAGACCCGGTTCGAAGTGGCTCCGAAACCAATGTAGCGCGCAGTGGCGCCAAGAGGGGAAAAGAACCCCAGACCAGACTCCAAGACCCATTAAGTACTGCACCCATCTCTCGCAGTACACCGGCTGGCGACCGGCGGGTCACTCTGATCCCTGATGACTCATCCACTACTGGATAGTCCTGTTACAGCGCCAAGTACTTCAGTACTGTGGCCTGCCTGATAATCCCAAGGATGGGATAGGTTAGAGATGCCGTTGCTAATCCAGGCACTCTCCTGGTAAAGTACTGGTGAAGTGATATACTGTAAAGGCGGTGCGCATTACACTCAGTCACTGGATGAACTTTCCAGAGGACCTGATAGAGGCGCCGGGCTCCTGTGCCCTTATGCCTCAGAATCGCCTCCACCTCATACTCCTCCTCTCCGTCAACCAATATCGGGGGAGGTGGCTTCTCCACCCGTGCGAACCTCTCTGAATGGACATGTCTCTGCAAGTTGGAGAGATGGAAGACTGGATGAATCTTCCAACCTAAGGGAAGACGCAACTCGTAAGCCACTGAAGAAATCACTCTGACTACCGGAAAGGGACCGACCTAGCGTCGTCTGATTTTTTACGGAAGATGCTGGTCGATACCCAAATTCCGTGTTGCCAGTAATACCTCATCACCAACCTCATAACTCTCATCCCTACGCGACTTATTCGCCTGATACTAAGCATGGCGTTGCGCGTGGGCAAGGTCGGCTTGTGCTTCCTCCAGGGCAGTCTTCATCTGTTCCACCATCTGTTGTATAGCTTCTACTCAGGAGGTTCCATGTCCTTGTAATATCGATGTAGGCAAAATTGGATGGTCTCCCGAGTTAAGGAAAAACGGCAAATAACCCGTGGCTACATTTTCAGCATTGTTCGCGGCGAATTCCGCTAACGGCAATTGCTTCACCCAGTGTTGTGGATCTCATTCAACATACGGTCGTAGGAAGTTTTCCAGCGTTTGTATGGCCCTCTCACTCTGACCATCCGTCTGAGGATGAAACGCTGTACTGAACTGGAGATCAGTACCCAGCAGGTCAAATAGACCTTTCCAGAATTTACTGGTAAATCTCGGATCTCGGACAGATATTATAACTTCCGGTTGACCGTGTAGATGGAAGACATGGTCAACAAACAACCGGGCATATTCCATGGCTGTTACTTCTTTCCTGCATGGGGCAAAGTGAACCATTTTGGTGTAACGGTCCACAAATACTGCTATAGCAGTATAGCCGTCCGATTCTGGTAAATCAGTGACCAGATCGGTTGTCACCTGAGCCCATTTCCTTGAGGGAATTTCCAAGGGCTGCAGAAGACCGGCTTTGACCCTGTTATCCAACTTCATCTGTTGACAGGTCGGACAACTCCTGACGTATAAAGTAACATCTCCTCTGAGTCCATACCAATGGAATTGCTTGTCCACTTGTTCCAACGTCCTGCGTATGCCCACGTGTCCAGTAGTGGGACTATCGTGGCATTCCCTCAATATGTTCTGACGCAAGGACGCGGGTACAACGATCTTCACTTGACCATGTTTCTTTATCCCGATCAATCCACTGGGTGTCAACAAGTAGTCATCTGCTCTTTGACTTTGTTGTAAAGTGCTCAACACTGTCCCCAGATGTGGATCTGCTTCATATGCCTTGATCCATCTGTGGCGAAATAATATTACTGCCTGCACCAAATCGGTGACTGCTTGCACCAAGTCACGTGCACACTTTGTCCTAACCTTAGTTTTAGGGTTAAGTTTAGTGCAGGGTGCGTTTTAGGGTTAGGGTTAGGGTTAGAACAGGTTTAGGTTTAGGTTTTAGGGTTTAGGTTTTAGGTTAGGTTAGTTTTGACGGAGTTGGACATGATGTGCACGTGACTTGGTGCAAGAAGTCACCGTTTTCGTGCAAGCAGTCATCGATTTGATGCAGGGAGTAATTTTATGCCATCTGTGGCTCTCCTCCTGATCCATCTCCATGTGAGCTGTCACGGTAAAGAGGGAACCGGTATTCTCTGTCTCGTGTTCTGCCGGTTCTACTATACTCCTCGGACTCCTACTCAGAGCATCGGCGATAATGTTTGCTTTTCTAGGATGGTACTTGATCATGGGATTGATCGACTGAAACAACCCCAATCGCATCCACCTGGTCTGCACCCGGGTAAGCACTGGCTGGTCCATAATGCGGTTTAACGTTTGGTGGTTTGTCAGAATGACCACCCCGCCAGGACAGCCCTCCACATAATGTCGCCAGCTCTGTAAGCCGTATGGCATTGCAGCCAGTTCGCATTCATAAGCCGAATATCTCTGTTCCGTCGGCTTGAGTCGTCTACTCAGAAACGCGACTGGTCTCAAGCCATCTCCCTGATCCTGTAACAATGCACCTCCCGCACCTGTACCCAAGGCATCGGTGAAAATCGTATACGGGAGTTTAGGATCTGGGAAAATCAAAATTGACGCACGACAGAAAGCCTCTTTCATGGCAGCAAACACGTTTTTCTGATATGGGCCCCATTGCCATGCCATCTTCTTCTTCGTGAGATCAGTAGAGGTGGCCACTCAAAGATGCCATCCAGTCCGTTAAGTCCGGTTCATTAATTTTTATCAGCTGTCCGTTAAATTCCGTTAAAGAAAAAGGGAGAAAAATTCAGAAAAAACGAAAAAAATCCAAAAAACGAAAAAAATCCAAAAAAACGAAAAAAACCCTAAAAAATTCACAACAACTGCGGCTAGTTGAAAATCTAGTATGCATAGGTTGAAATAAAATACAAACATACCCTCTAATAGCGAATTCCATAAACTATAAGTATGAATAAAACCCAAAAATCCCCAAAAAATCCAAAAACCCGTTAATTTTTGGTTTATTTTTGTCTTTTTTCGTTATTTTCCATTAATTAACGGAAAATTAACGGAAATTAACCTCTGTCCGCTATTAACGGATCTAGGTGGCCACCTCTAGAGATCAGTCATAGGCCCGGCAATGTCACTATAATTCCAAATGTACCTCCGGTAATAATTCGTGAACCCCAAGAACGAACGAACGTCTGTTACGTTCTGGAGTGTGGCCCAGTCGCGTATTGCTTGCAGTTTGACCTCTGTCGGGGTCAGTCCTCCACCACATATCTGATGTCTAAGGAACTCCACTGAATCCTTGACAAACTCACATTTTGAAGATTTTGCAAAGAGTCGATGTTCCCGCAATTTCTGCAGCACTTGGCGCACGTGTTCAGTATGCTGGTCTAACGTGGCAGAATATATCAAAATATCATCCAAGAAAACAAGGATGAATTGGTCGAGATACTCTCCTAGGAGATCGTTCATCATGTTCATAAATTGTGCTGGGGCATTGGTAACACCGAATGGCATCACCAAATACTCAAATAGACCCCAGCGAGTTTTGAATGCTGTCTTTTGAACGTCTCCTTCTCGCACCGGTAACTGCCAGTAACCAGATTCCAAATCGATTTTACTGAACACTTTTGAACCGCCCAAACGATCAAACAACTCCTCCAGTAACGGGAGGGGATATTGATTCCGGATCGTCTTTTTGTTCAGCCAGCAGTAATCCACACAAAACCGCAAGCTTCCGTCCTTTTTAGGAACGAATAGGACGGGTGCACCGTATGGGGATTTGGAAGGGCGAATAAACTTATGCTCGAGCAGCATTTCAATCTGCTTCTTTGCCTCTGCCAACTCGAGCGGGCTCAGTTTATATAGGGGCCGATGGACTGGAGGGACGTCATCCTCCAAATCTACCTTAAACTGGTGCCCCTTTCGTACAGGTGGAAGCCCAACTGGTAATTCATCCGGAAAGACGTTGGAATACTCCTTGAGAATTCCCTTCAATTGATCAGGGAGATCCTCTCGCTGTAATTGCGATGAGTATAAGTCCGATTGAGTCTTCCCCTCACGTTCGTCCACTGGTTCCGTCACCTAGAGGTGGCCACCCGGATCCGTTAATAGCGGACAGAGGTTAATTTCCATTAATTTTCCGTTAATTAACGGAAAATAACGAAAAAAGACAAAAATTAACCAAAAATTAGCGGATTTTTGGATTTTTTGGGGATTTTTGGGTTTTTTTCATACTTATAGTTTATGGAATTCGCTATTAGAGAGTATGTTTGTATTTTATTTTAACCTATGCATACTAGATTTTCAACTAGCCGCAATTGTTGTGATTTTTTGGGTTTTTTTTTGATTTTTTTCGATTTTTTTCGTTTTTTCTGAATTTTTCTCCCTTTTTCTTTAACGAAATTTAATGGACAGCTGATAAAAATTAACGAACCGGATGTAACGGACCGGATGGCACCCTTGAGTGGCCACCTCTACCGTCACCTTCCGAATCATCCCCATAAATGCCCGTGTTTGAGGCTTTTTCCTCAGTAATCGACTCATTTGTTTAGCATTGATCATGGTCACCAATTCCTCTTATGGTACCCTTTTCTGTGTGGCGAGGGGTAGTTCAATCCACTTTTGTCCTTGCTCGATAGTTACTACCCCGCGAGTCCAATCAATGTGGGGATTCTCCTTCTGTAACCAGGGGATACCCAAAATCATAGGTTTTTGCAAACCAGGGAATACTTTTGCTTGGACTGTTCCCCGATATCCACCACATTTGAATCGCAACTGGATTTTGCCTTCTGTCTGTGTTTTGGTACCATCAGCCATGGTCAGCGTATCAGGAAGGGGATCCTCCTCCACTTTCACTGTGACGTGGCTACTTGGGGTCAGGCAGTTATTGAGGTTTTCTGGAGTGGGAATGACGTAATTGGCCAAATCTTTTGGGAGTGTAGTTTAGAGCTTCCTGGTTCCAACGCGCTTTTAAACGCCCAAATCCGTTAAGAATTGACGAAGATATGGCCTCCTGAAGTCGTAGTACTTAGGGCCAGGGGGTCGGGTGTTAGACGCTTGGAATTAGAGGACAATGGGTCGATCGTAGGTGAACGGTGGATGGTGACGATGTGCCCGGACGCGCACTTGTCTTGTCTTGTCATGATGTGACCGCGATGGACCCGCGATCGGGCATCGCGCATGCGATATGTGCGCGCGCATGCAGTGAATCGTTGTAACACTTTTGGCCCACTCTCTGGCCTCCCGCGAGCCAGCGAACCACCGCCTCGCTGCGCCGCCACCACTCGCTGACAGCAGGCCCCGGGGATCGATCCCCGTCGAGCATTGGGCCCACCGCGCGACCGCCGATTCGACTGCCCCGGATACGCCCACCGTCCGAGGTGGAGAGAGCCGGCTGACCTCCAACAGCCGAGCCGCAGGGCAGGGCGACCCCCACGCCTCCGGAAACCAGCGGCCGCCGACGGGGCCGCAACAAATTGGTTTCGGAGCGCGAAGCCCGGAGCCGGGAGCTGAGCGAGAGGCGCACCACCCAAAGTGACCACGCGGCCTGACAGGGCTGCGGATTCCAGAAGCCTCCAACACCCCAGGCAGCGGTCAGCACCTCCGCGGGTGCTGAATCGCCTTGCTGTGTGCCTGCAGGAGGTTGTTTTGCGAGCCTAAGGAGCTTTCAGTTGGGCGATTGGTGTTCGGGGATCGACGGCGCTGGGCGATCGCCAGATCCGCGGATTCAGCTGTGGATTCAGTGCATGCGCCAGGCGCTCATCGTGTAGCCGAACATGCGAAGGCCAGCACCCCTCAGTTGGAAGATTGAATTAACCTCAGGTGCCACCCGCTGTAGAATAGGGGTGAAGGTCCCGCTCTAGAAGTAGGGGACATCTGCTGCTTCACCTTATTTTGCAGGTACTGCAGGCGGGTCACCACCAGACCGCTCTGCCACGAGATTGGGGGCCTGATTAGGGGAAGGGGGAGGAGATTGAGCACGGCAATAGGCAGGCCCTATTGGGTCCAGAGTGCTACCTCCTAGTGGAGGCATCTCCCCTGGAACCGGTCAGAGGGTGAGGCCATTGCCCACCTGAGGTAGACAGGCCAGTCACCCCTTCGGAACCTTGGGTGGCTGAGTCTTCAAATATTAGACAGGCTGGGGGTGCCATAGGCCAACCCAGACCTCTTACAGCGGTCTTGTCCCAGGCAAGGGACACCTTCTTAGGTTGTTCGGCTGAAGCTGGGACTAAGTTTTCATTAGTAGCCACAGACGCACCCTCTGGAAAGTTACCAGGTGGACCGAGAGGTCACCCTGCAGAGTAATGGGGGTAACTGTGTGTGAAAGTGATTACTGAAAACCAGTAGAAGCAGGATAACTTAAGTTGGGAGGTAAAGGCTGCTTGGCTACTTGGGGATAGGATTCAATGGATTTTCAGTAGCCCGAGATCAGGTCTACGCCGATTGACTTCGTTTCAGTACAGTTGATCATCGGATCAGTGTCGTGGGTGGAATCATGGCGGATCGTGATTTGATGGAGCTGAACGGCCATGATGGTGTGGAAGAAATTGACGGGACAGTGGAGACAGTCGCTGGAGCTGGATGTGTGGGAGTTATTGCTGCATCATACGAGGCGCGGCAACAGAGGATTTTGATTGCCGGGACCGAGCCGGGGGCAGTGGTTTTGGGAAACCCAGAGGGTGCCCTGGTCTCCAGGACCGAAGCTGCACAGGGGATGCAGAATCTCGAGCAGCGAGCTGCACAGGCGATAGCAGGGACTGCCGCCCATACAGCACATGCCATGAATGTGCTGGCTGATCAGACGGCATCAGCAGTGCAACAGACTGCCCAGACATCTCATAGGGCAGTTTCGCATTTGGAGGGTCAGACCAGGGAGGCATTTGGGCGGACTGAGACCGCTATGTCCACAATGCATAGAAATGTTTCCAGCAATGCTGACAGACTTGCTGAGCTGGAGAATGCATTGGGGCATGAGAGGCAGAGAAATGCAGAGACAGAACAGAGGCTGAGGAGGGAACAAGATGCGACTGTGGAGCGGCTTACTAGGCAGCTCCAGGACGCTCTATCCAGGATCGATCAGTTGTCCGCGGACCTGGCTATAGAGCGGTCGCAAAAGGATTCTCAGCCCCGTCAGCAGACTGTGCCTAGACCCCCAGAACCACTAGCAACAACTACATACAGCCGACCACCGCATTTGCAGCAGGAGCTGGAGATTGTTGCTGATGCTGGCGATCAGACGATGCCACCTGCACAGACCAGCCATGCTGCCCGTCTAGGACGACAGAGGTCCAGATCACACAGGTCGCGGCATGCACGTTCGCCCAGTTCTGACACGACATCATCGAGCGAGTCATCGGGGAGACGCACTCGCAAGGGGGCTGGAATTTTTGACGTCCAAATAAAACCAAAGGACCCTCCAACATTTTCGGGCAGGACATCTGAAGACCCGGAGGTGTGGCTGGGTCAGGTGTCGAATTTTTTTCGTCTGGTCGGAGGATCGCCTGGGAAGCAAGTTGCATATGCTTCCACTCTGCTCCAGGGAACTGCACAGACCTGGTGGCAGAGAAAGCTGAAGGCATGGGAGGACCCCAAGGACATGCAGACCTTCGGAGAGCAGCTGATCAGCCGGTTTCAAAACACCAACAAGGCTGATTCTGCAATGGCTGCATTGATGAACATCAAGCAGAGGAAAGAGGAGTCCACGCATGATTTCATCTGTAGGTTCGAGGCTGAGTTGGATAAGGTGGACACCTACGATGAATCATGGGTGTTGAAGATGTTCATCTGGGGCCTTCCCCAAGACCAGGCGGTACTTGTCTCACAGGGAAAGCCTAAGAGGCTGAGCCAGGCTTTCCAGCTGGCCAGGGACGCTGCATTGGCTGCCCAGATGTTGAGACGCCCAGGATCAAGTGGACGTGCTGAGGGCAGCAGTGGACAGAAGGGCCATGGACGAGGCCAAGGCAGACAGCCAGGACAGCAAAGTGGACAAGGATCAACACCAGCTCCTAATGTTGTATACTACCAGGCTCAAAATAAAAATGTGCAACAAGGGGGTAATCGCGGAAGGGGGCAGGCTGTGAAGCCACCCGTCCCTCCACAGGCTCCAGTTGTGGTACGCCAGCCTGTACCACAGCAGCCTAGCGGATCTGGATAGAGGGGACGGGGCAAAGGCAATTAGAGGAAGCCCCGGGTAGCAGCTGTAGCTGCCCATGATGATCAGGGGATGGCTGGTCAGGAGGACCAGGTGGCTGCACAGCATGCAGCCGGGCATGGAACCGATGCTTCTCTGCATCAGGGGCAGGGAAACTGACTGGCCCCCACTCTGGCCATTCAGGAGTTCATCGGGGGCGACAGGGGCAGATTATCTAGAGGATCTGCACCCTAGAAAATAGAAAACTCAGCATCGCTCAGAGAAGACGTCAGAGGAGGAAGTGGCAGTGGAGAAAGCGGCTGGAAAGATGTCGGTACCGACGCGCACAGCGAGCTGAGCAGAAAAAGGTTTCGGTTGATGACACCAGGGAGACAACTTTAATGTCTTAAGCCCAGCAGGGAGAGACCCCTACGGTGTCAGTTCAGAGGTTGGAAACCGCTCCAGGTGCTGATGCTGTGGGACAGCCAGCCCCAGGCACTGGAGTTCAGGACCACGTGCTGCTGGTGTTGAACGCCGTGGTGAACGGGACAAGTGTCCCTGCGTTGATTGACAGTGGAGCGAGCAGGTCTTTCATCAGCGACCGGCTTCACTGCCGACCAGCTTTACAGTTTGTGGGAGCATATTCTGCCTTGGAGTTGGCAAACGGGGAAACCATAGTTTCCACCGGAATAGCCCCACGGGTGTTGGTATGCATCGGGAGTGTACCTTGTCGACTATCATTGACTGCAGTACCGATGTAAGGGGCGAATGCCCTCCTTGGCTGGTCGGGACTTGGCCCGTTACCCGTTCGAATCGGGGTCCAGTCGGAAACGAGCTTGGCGGCAAGTTTTTGGTTACAGAAGTGTTCCGGTGTTCCCGTTTATATACCCCGTATCCAAGGCAGTCCAAGGGTCATGCCAGAATTGGGTGAGTCACCCAGATTCTGGCATACCTGCCCAGTTTCGTAATTTGAACCCCCCGCTTCATGTCCGTTCGTCTCACCGACCCGCGGGAACCCAGCGCCACCCTTTACCGTATTGACCAATACGGCACTCAGCCCCTTTGTCCATTTCATCATTTCCCAGCACAGTTACCCTTAGTAAACCCCACTACACAGCGCTTCTAAAGAGTTCCTATTGTACAATACCTAGTGCCTATAATTTACAGTGCTTCTCCCGTGTTAATATACAAGACATACCCCTTTCTGCGCTAATGTACATACCCCCGCTGGGCGTCCCTCACACTCTTCCCCCCCTGCTACGAAGCGTCCTCGCGAGTCTTGACAGCCTCACGTAGACATCTTCCGCCAGGAGTAGCCAGGAATGTCACAGGGTAGCTTGACCCCCCTCAAGCGGACTGAACTCGTGCCGCCCAAGAATGGGGCTTCCACGGATCATCATGGCTCCGGGAAGCAGCCATCATCGTAGCTGCCGCTCTTGCCACAGTCGTGGTCGTTGCTTCCGCCACCGCCGCAGTCGTATCCGCCGCTCCCGACCACCACCGGCCGCCCAAGTGGGCTGACCAGTCACCGCCCCAGGACGGCTGCTCCACGCCCTTCCATGGGTCGTCAAGAGTCGCGTTCTTTGTCACCGTCACCACGGGAGTCGTCAGACGTCGTAGCCTCTTGGAACGCGGCGACCGTGTCCAGGCTTGCTCTCTTGTTGAAATGGCGTTGTCCACTCCAGCCCCGCTCCGGGCACGGCTACAGTCGTATTCCGTTGTGCCCCAGTCGCCGACCAGGACCCCACACCCGGGGCATTTCCTCAGGCTACCGGTATTCGGCTCTGGGTAGCCGTCCTCCTCCCATTCCCTCAGGCCACCGGTATCGGGCTCGGGGTAGTCGTTCTCTTCCCAGCCGTTGTACGGACCGCCTCCCTTGGCGTCCGTGTCCCAGGCCCCCGATCCCGTCGCCGACTCGTGCGGCTCCAACTTTAGGGGCATTCCCCAGTTTACGGGGCTCCCGGCGTGTTCTCTATTTAATATAGCTTCGTATCTTCGCTTCACAGCCATCCGGTTCCTCTCGGCGATACGGGCATAGGTCCAGCTCCAGGCCTCGGGTGTCGTCATTGTCTTCGGAAGGGGCCGTGGGCAGTAGACTGTGGTGGAGAACTCCGCCGGAGGAGAGTTTACGGCCAGACCAGCTGTGACGGCCAATACTCCTGCCAGTCCTATAAATAGAGCCACGGCTCTCAAGACTCTCCCACTTCGTCGTACCTTGTCCTTGGGAAGCGCGGCAATCTTTACCGTGCATATTTCTGTCACCGCCTTTTCATCTGACGGATCAGGCGGCGCCAGCTTGCGGTTGACGCCTTGACCACCCGCTGACGTCTTCTGATCCGTCACGTCGTACCGCCGCTTGTCCACCATAAAATGTCTCTTGAGGCGTCTCCTTGCACGCCGCTTCGCCGTCTGACTCTGTCCCAACTTCGTGGCGGGCACGTTTCCTTGTGGTACAACTCTTGCCTTGATGCCCGGCGCCCTGGCTGTGACGTCCGCGAAGCTACCATCGGGGTCGCCGTTCTCATCCAGTTGGTCGGCTGCACCTTGCGGAGTCGTCATCTTCGCTTTGACGTCTTCCACCGCCACCTTGACGTCCATGCAGATGGTGACGTCTTTGCCATCTTGGTCCCCTTCGCCCCTCGTTTTGCAGTCGTCAGTTCCAGCCGCCGCACCCTGGTCGTCATCAGCACTGCAGACGTTGCCGGTCAGTCCCTTGACGACAGTGCTGACGTCCTGGCCCTCTGGGGGTGACGATGCCATGTTTGCTTCGCCGCAACTTCCTTCCAGTTGTGCTCTTTTTTTGTTGGTGTCTTTGTAGCATTCCTCACCGCACGGGTCGCCTTCCGGGTGGCCGTAGTCACCTTCCAAACCCATTCGCTGCCGAGTGCACCGCTTCAGCCGTTTGGTTGGGTCGAATTCCACATCCATCTGCTTGAGTGTGGTGTCTTCCAACGGGGTGACGTCTTCGGTTTCAGTTTCGTTGTCTTCCTCCTCGCTCAGCGCTCCTTCACTCCCGGCCTGTGCGAAGTCGTCAGATAGCTTCTGTCGGGGCACTCGGTGGATGGGCCACACCCTTTCGTCGTCCACAACAAGGGTGTGCTCGTCCCAGTCAAACCTTGGTCGGGCCTTGCGCAGCCACGGGATGCCCAGGATGGCATCGAAATGGCACAAATTCATTTCGGTAGCCTCCACTTTGGTGACGGAAGGGCCCAGCTCGACTGTGAGACCTTTTCGCACTGGGCACCTGCCTCGAGTCGTCCCGTCCGCCAGGCAGATTGTTGTTGAGTTCCCCACCCTTCCAGCGCCTGGAAGCTTCTCAAGGAAAGAACGGTTGACGAAGTTCATGGTCGCCCCGGTGTCAATCAAAACGAGCCCTGGTCTTCCTTGTATCTTGGCTTTAAAGCACGGCAGCGTGGTTGTAACCTTTGATCGATTGCTGATGTTACCGCAGTAGTTCTCGTCTAGTGTCTCGGCTTCAGCGAACTCCAAGTTGGTCACGGTGTGACGTCTCTCGCCTCCATAACGTTTGTCATCTCTTGGTGCCACAGTGTGTTCCCCTGGTCGCCATTTCGTGGCGCAATTCTTTGCCATGTGCCCATAACCCCTGCAGCGATGGCACTGAATCTCTTGGGGTCGTCCCTTTTGTATGTTATCCACCTCCATTGGCGTAGGTCCAGCTCGAAGCATGGGGCGAGCTAGGGGTCGTTGTACTGGAGTGCCGGCTTGGCTTCTTGTGGTCCCATTGATTCTGAAGAGAATGTCATCCGCCCGCAGCGCATGACTCATTGCTTGTTGAAGGTTCTGCGGGTTGGCTCTTTCGACGTCCAGTCGTACCGCTGCCTTTAACCCGCGCTTGAATCTGTCGAGACATTCGTCGTCACTGATTCCCTTGATGCGTGTCTTGAGATCCATGAACTTTCCAGTATAGTCCTCTACGCTGGTCTTCTGGACGAGTCTTGCCAACTCGTCGCGTGCCTTTTGTCGGTCATTGGTTACCCCGAACTGTCCTTCGGCTGCTTGAACAAATTCTTGCCAAGTTCGCACCGCTCCTTCTCCATGTGTCTCTACTAGGTTTTGCCACCACAGGGCAGCTGCTCCTCGGAACTGGCTGGCCGCAAACTCCACGCAGTACGCCTCGTCTTGGACGCGCATCAAACGCAGGTATTGTCTGATTTGAAACGCCCATTGTGTGAAGGTTCCCTGACGTGCGCCTTCGTATGTTGGTGGTTTGGTTGGCTTGACGGTCAGCAGGGCCGGCCGCTCTGGCTGCGGTCGTGTCCTGGCATCGGCCAGCGATGCGGCAGCTGCTACTGCCTCGTCCAGCTGGCTCTGGATCCGTTGGTTTATCTCGTTTTGTTGCACCTCCACATGTCGTGCCAGCTGGTTCCACCTATCGCCCAGCACTCGCTCGATGGCTGCTTGTAACTGGTCGGGCGAGGCTTGTGACGGGCTTGGAGACCGGTTGTGCACACTTTCCGGTTGGCTCATGTTGTTTGTCTCTTCTTGGCTCACTTGGCCTTGACTCTCTCTGTGATATGTTGCGCGCCGGTCGTCGACCAGCGCTTCAGCGACGTTCCAGCCCTTGAGACGTCGCCTGACGTCCAGGTGCTCACTCCCTTGCTACTTGTTCTTGGCTCCTTACGGCTGTCACAATTGGGCAGCCCGCGTCACTGACGTCCTTCCCGACGAGCAGCTCCTGACGCCTTTACTCTCTATTCTCGAATCTTCCTTTCTCAACTCGCCCTCGGGGCAGGCCTTGCGACTGACGTCCTTGTGACGCCCAGCCCTCATTGCCCTCGGGGCGGCCTCTTCGCTGTCGCTCTCCGGCGCACAGCGGAACGAACTCTGGTGCCCTCGGGGCAGGCCGTACGGCTGACGTCTTCGTGACGTCCAGCTTTTGTTGCCCTCGGGGCGGCCTCTTCACTGTCGCACTCCGGCGCACAGCGGTACTCGTGCTCTCACTCCTTGAGGGGTCTCGCGCACAGCTGACGACTTCGTGACGTCCCGCCGTGCCACTCTTCAAGGAAACTCGAAATCCCCGTGTCCTTGGGGCCTTGCCGCCTCTGGCCGTGGGTCAGGTCAACCTGGAGCGCCTTCCACTCCTCGGCAGCTCCAGCTGGCTCCGAAACCAGTTGTAAGGGGCGAATGCCCTCCTTGGCTGGTCGGGACTTGGCCCGTCACCCGTTCGAATCGGGGTCCAGTCGGAAACGAGCTTGGCGGCAAGTTTTTGGTTACAGAAGTGTTCCGGTGTTCCCGTTTATATACCCCGTATCCAAGGCAGTCCAAGGGTCATGCCAGAATTGGGTGAGTCACCCAGATTCTGGCATACCCGCCCAGTTTCGTAATTTGAACCCCCCGCTTCATGTCCGTTCGTCTCACCGACCCGCGGGAACCCAGCGCCACCCTTTACCGTATTGACCAATACGGCACTCAGCCCCTTTGTCCATTTCATCATTTCCCAGCACAGTTACCCTTAGTAAACCCCACTACACAGTGCTTCTAAAGAGTTCCTATTGTACAATACCTAGTGCCTATAATTTACAGTGCTTCTCCCGTGTTAATATACAAGACATACCCCTTTCTGCGCTAATGTACATACCCCCGCTGGGTGTCCCTCACAACCGATGATGGAAGGGGTTCAGCTGATTTTGGGCAAAGATTGGCTGGATATCATGAACCCACTGGTGGATTGGCGGTCAAACACGGTGTACCTTAGAAACGGCTCACAGCTGGAGCCTATCAAGGGTATCCGTGAAACATCTGGTAAGCACTGCCAGATTGTCGACAGGGGATTGAACGGTCTCCAGCACTATTTCAGAGACCTCAAGAGGGGATCAGGGACTCCTACTACAGACTTGGGGAGCCAGTTGGCTGCATTCTGTTCGCCAAAATTTTGGGAATATGATTCTTCGGCGAAGCAGTGGGCCACTCAGCAGTCAGTGCTGAGTAAGGTGTCATCGCCGGGGACGGCCGATGTTCCCCAGGGGGGGAGTACAGCCCCACAAAATTTTTCTCCAGAGGACCCTCACAGACCTCAGGGTTCCCCAAGGTGCAGGACTACAAGGGCAAAGAAAGTGGCTGGGCGATGTGTCAGGCAGCCTGTCAGGAAAAAGTTAGACTTCATCTCGATGAGACAGGCAGCCAAGAGAGCAAACAAAACCGACCAGCCCATGTACTTGTGCGTCCTGAAGGCCACAGACTTCCCAAGTAAAGATAGCAAAAGGCCAAAGTCCAAGGCTGGTGCAGCCAAAGGCATGACTGAGGGCGAAAGGCGGAGATTATCGAAGGAAACAGGCCCAGTGACGGAAGAAGGTCAGTGAGGCAGATGAGGCTGTCCGGGAACAGTTGCAGCAAACACTTGAGGAGTTCAAGGACGTGTTCCCAGACAAACTGCCTTACGGTCCACCACCAAAGAGGATTGTCGATCATAAGATTGACACGCTGCCAGGAGAGGCACCGCCGCACAAAAGCCCATATAGGCTGAGTACGGCTGAGTTGGATGAACTGCGGCGGCAGATCGACACATTGTTGGAACAGGGGTGGATCAGACCGAGTTCTAGCCCATATTGTGCACCCATCCTTTTTATACCCAAAAAGGATGGCAAGTGGAGGATGTGCATCGACTACAGGGCTTTAAACAAAATAACCGTCAAGAATCGGTACCCACTGCCAAAAGTGGAGGAATTGTTGGATCGACTGCACGGGGCTAAATACTTCACGAAGATTGATCTCTCCTCAGGTTACCATCAGATCCGAGTGAGAGAATCAGATGTACACAAGACAGCTTTCGTGAGTCGATATGGCAGTTTTGAATACCTTGTCATGCCATTCGGGTTGTGCAACGCACCAGCGACCTTCCAGAGGATCATGAATACAATTTTGAGGGAAGGCTTGGACCAGTTCGTGCTAGTGTTCCTTGATGATATTTTGATCTACAGCCGGACAAAGGAGGAACACATACAACACATCAGGGAAGTTCTGACCCGCCTACGGTCGGAGAAGTTGTTTGGGAGATTAAAGAAGTGTGACTTCTTCAGAACCGAGGTGGAGTACTTGGGCTTTGATGTGGGGGCTGAGGGGATCAAGCCTTCACTATCAAAGGTTCAAGCAATTTTGAATTGGCCGACACCAGAGAATGTTACCGACGTCCGTTCATTCTTGGGGCTGTGCAGTTTTTATCGCAAGTTCATACGGTGGTTCAGCGAACTGGCAGCGCCCATGACGGACTTAACGAAGAAGGACAGGGCCTTTGTTTGGAGTGACGAAGCAGAAAAATCATTCAATCGCTTGAAGACAGCCATGGTGACTGCACCAGTTTTGCAGTTACCGGACTTCGACCGGGAATTTGTGGTTACCACAGATGCATCAGGCGTTTCAGTGGGTGGTATACTACAGCAGGACTTTGGCAACGGGCTGCAACCCGTTTGCTATGAGAGTAGAAAGCTCAACCCGGCCGAGACCCGGTACAGCGCATATGAACGAGAATTGCTGGGCATCACTTGGGCTGTTGGGAAATGGCGGCATTACTTGGCCAGCCGCCACTTCGTCATCCAAACAGATCATGACTCACTGAAAAACCTGCCCAACCAGCCTGCAGTGAACAGGAGGGTGTGGAAATGGGTGCAGGTTCTGCAGGGTTACGATTGCGATATTGTCCATATACCAGGAAAGGATAACCCAGCAGATTTTCTGACGCGCAGGAGTATTCAGGAGTTGAGGTGCATGGCAGATGTGCGTGCAGAAGAGGAGTCATTGGTCCAGCGTCTTCGTCTTCATGAGGGTGATAGCGGGGAAAACGATATTCAGAAGAAATTGGATGAAATATTTAAAAAGTCCAGTCCTGAGGGTGCAGTGGTGGCTGCAAGTGGGGAACAAAATTCTTTACATTCTTTATTGGTGACCAGCACCAGGATTACTCTGGAGGAAGACTTGAGGAACTCTATAAAAGAGGGCTACAAGCAAGACAGCAGATGGGCAGAAGTTTTGAAACAATTGGAATCTGCCCAAGGACGAGTCACCAGGATCGGGAATCGTGATTACCGATTGAACCATGGATTCATTGAAATCAAGTTGAAGAACAACACCGAGGACCGGCAACCTTGGAGATTGGTGGTGCCAGATGTGGAGGACGCCCGCAAGAAGATTATGGCAGAGATACATACCGTACCCTATGCGGGACATCTTGGTTACCACAAGACACTCAAGAAACTATAGCAGAATTTCTACTGGCCAGATCACACAGTGGATGTAAGAGACTTTGTGCTGGGATGTGAGGTCTGCCAGTCAGAGAAGAGTGTCCACAAGTTGCCAGCAGGACTCCTTTAGCCTTTGCAACTTCCAGAGGAAAAATGGAGTGATGTCAGCCTCGACTTCATCATGGGTCTACCGGTCAGTGAAAGGAAAAACGATGGGATTCTCACGGTTGTAGACCGAGCTACAAAGATGGTACACTTAGTACCAGTCTAGCAGACCATCACTGCTGCTGAGACAGCTCGAGTCTACTGGGAGCAGATTGGACGACTTCACGGGATCCCCAGATCGATCGTCAGTGACCGAGATCCACGATTTGTGTCGAAGTTCTGGCAAGAATTCTGGAAGATTTTGGGTAGCAAGCTAAGGATGTCCAGCGCTCACCACCCCCAGACAGATGGACAGACAGAGGCAGCCAACAGGGTGGTGGAGCAAGTACTCAGGTGTACGATCCATGGCAGTCAGGTAGTCACTCATTGGGAGAGATACTTGCCCATGGTGGAATTCGTGATCAACAGCAGTGCATCGCCATCCACGGGGTACACACCCTTTTATCTGAACTATGGCTTTGAGCCAGTGACCCCGTTGGATCTGATCAAGGATGTAGACCAGACCAACATTGAAGGTGTCAACGTCTTTGTTAACAGGATGAAGAAAACATTCAGAATGGCGATGCAATCAGTTCATCAGGCTCAGCAAAGGCAGAAGCGTCAGGCCGATCAGCGGCGCAGAGAACAGAGGTTTCACAGTGGGGAACAGGTGCTACTCAGTACAGAGCATTTGCAGTTGAAGAATGCACTTGTACGCAAACTGAAGCGACGGTTCGTAGGACCATTTGCTGTGGTCCGTCAGGTGGGATCAGTGGCCTACGAATTGAAGCTACCAGAAGGGTGGAGGATTCATAATGTCTTTCACACCAGTTTGCTACGACCATTTAGATCGTCCAGATGGTCTACCCCACCGGAGGTAGATGACGCCGAGATCGAGCCAGAAGCCGATGAACCGTACGAAGTTGAGAAGCTACTGCGATGGAGATGGGCAAGACCCAGTGGCAGGAGGCACAAGGAATTTTTGGTGTTATGGACAGGGTGGAGTATTGACGATGCCTCCTGGATACCGGCTGGAAATTTCACCTACGCCAGAGAGCTCTAGAAGATGATCAAGAGGGACAAGCCCGAGGAAGACACTAGTATGGGATAGTGTGCTTTCGGGGGCGAAAGCTACCCCAAGGGG